>PVHT020000066.1:32991534-33084017 GCA_004024745.2 Catagonus wagneri | reverse complement strand
GAAAAAAAAAAAAAAAAAAAAAAAAAAAAAAAAGACAAAACAAAACCTCTAGGGACTAGAATATCAAGAATGAGCTATGGTCACAAATGTCAAATCAGCAGAGAAATCCAGTGAGATAAGAACTGATAAAAAGGCTGTTGAAATTAATCATTTGAAAACTTCTGCAAAAGCAGGTTTAGTGGAGTGATGGGTCCAGAAGTTAGATTATGATGGGTTGAGTTGTGAATTTAAGGAATTGAAAAAGTAGAGAAAGAGGCTCTATTAACTCAATTTTAAGAATATTCTACTCTTGGAGTTACTGTTGTGGCTCAGCAGGTTAAGAACCTGACTACTATCCATGAGGATGAGGCTTCGATCCTTGGCCTACCTCAGTGAGTTAAGGATGTGGCATTGCTGCAAGCTGTGGTGTACCTCACAGAGGCAGCTCAGATCTGGTGTTGCTGTGGCACAGGCTGGCAGTTGCAGCTCTGATTCGACCCCTAGCCTGGGGACTTCCATATACTGTAAGTACAGCCCTAAAAAGAAAAATAGAAATAGAAATAGAGGAGTTCCCTTCGTGGTTCAGTGGTTAACAAATCCGACTAGGAACTGTGAGGTTGCGGGTTCGATCCCTGGCCTTGCTCAGTGGGTTAAGGATCCGGCGTTGCCGTGAGCTGTGGTGTAGGTTGCAGATGCGGCTCGGATCCCATGTTGCTGTGGCTGTGGCTGTGGCAAAGGCTGGCAGCTACAGCTCCTGTTAGACTCCTAGCCTGGGAACCTCCATATGCCGCGGGTGCAGCTCCACATAAAGACAAAAAGAAAAAAAAGACAAAAAAAAAAAAAAAGAACTTCAGGAAGAAAAACAGCTCACATCAGTGCATTGAAAAAAGTCTCTAGGAGTTCCCATCGTGACTTAGCGGAAACAAATCCGACTAGGGGCCACGAAGTTGTGGGTTTGATTCCCTGGCCTCGCTCAGTGGGTTAAGGATCTGGCGTTGCCGTGAGCTGTGGTATAGAATGCAGACTCAGGTGGGATCTGGTGTTGCTGTGGCTTCAGCGTAGGCCTGCAGCTGCAGCTCTGATTAGACCCCTAGCCTGGGAACCTCCATATACTGTGGGTGAGGCCCTAAAAGGAAAGAAAAAAATGTCTCTAGCAGTCTTTCTTTTTGGAAACCAGCAGGCTGATTCTAAAATTTACATGGAAATGCACAGAATCTAGACTAGCCATGATATTAAAAAAAGAAAGAGTACATTTGAAAGGATTACACTACCAGATTTTAACGTTTATTATGAACTAGAATAATTAAGACAGCATGGAATTGGTGCAAGATAGACATAGACTGATGGAATAGAATGCAGAACCCAGAAACAGCCCCACAAGTTGATGAAAGTGGCAACATGGAACCAAGGATAAAAGGGAATATTTTTAATGAAGAATGCTGGGACAATAATTGTACATATAGAAAAAAGTAAAATTGACCCCCTACCTCACACCATAACAAAAGTTAATTCTACATGGATTGCAAATCTAAACGTGAAATGCAAAATTATAAAGCTCCTGAAAGATAACGTGAGAGGATCCCTTCATGACTGTGGTGGACGGGAAAGCTGATATGGGAGTTTAAAAGCACTAGTCATAAAAAGAAAGATTGATAAAATTGATTAGATTAAAATTGAGCTGTTTATCGAAAGATTCCATTAAGAGTGAAAGGGCTTACCACAGCATATGAGAAGATATTTGAAACACATGATAAAGGGCCTATATCCAGAATACATATGAACAAAAAAAAGGGAAGTGAGACGACTTAATAGAAAAACAGACAATGGAGACCTGACTAGGCACTTCAAGAGGAAATACAAATGACTAACAGACATATGTAGAGATGCCTAACTCATCAGTAATTGGGGAAATACAAATAAAAAGCCCAATGAAATATCACTAAACACCTACCAGAATAGCTAAAATTTAAAAAGATAATCCAGAGTCCCCCTTGCTGCTCAGCAGGTTAAGAACCCATCTAGTATCTACAGGCATGAGGGTTTGATCCTGGCCTTGCTCAGTGGGTTGAGGATTGAGAGTTGCCACAAGCTGTGGTGTAGGTTACAGATGCTGATGGAATCTGGCATTGCTGTGGCTGTGGCATAGGCTGGCAGCTGCAGCTCTGATTCAGCCCCTAGCCTGGGAACTCCCATATGCCACAGGTGTGGCCCTAAAAAAAAGAAAGAAAAAAAAGATAATCTAAGTGTTGGCAGTATGTGAAGAAGCAATGGGAACTCTCATATACAACTGGTGGGAGAATAACTGATACAACTACTTTGGAGAATATGTTAGCATTATCTATTAAGTTTGCTACATAGTTATACCTATATCTCAGGAGTACTAGTCCTACGTGTACACCAGATAGAAATGCCTGTAAAGGAGCAATAAGAGACAAGCACAAGAATGTTCATCATTATTCATGATATCACCAAATGAGAGACAATCCAAATGTCCATCAGCATAAAAATGGATAAATAAATTGTGGTATATTCATCCAATATAATACTAAACAGCAATAGAAATTATCAAACTACAGTTATAGGAAACCGTATAGAGGAATCTCACAAACCAAATGTTGAAAACATTTTTCACTATATCATTTGAAAGTATGTTGCAGACATAGTGATGTTTCCTTCCTAAATATTTGAATATGCACCTGAAATGGATATATTCTCCTATATAACCACAATACTGTTTTCATACCAATTAAAATTAATAATGATTCAGTATCTCCTAAAATTCAGCCTGTTTTTAATTTTTGCCAGTTATCCCAAGAATGTATTTTGTTCCTTAAAAAAAAAAAAAAAAGCAAGATACAGTCTAGGTTTATGCATTGCATTTGGTTATTATCTGCTTTCTTTTAGTTTGGAACAGTTCCTCTAACTTTTTCTTCATGACTGACTTTTTGAAGGGCTTAAGACAACTGGTAAAAAGTTCTATGTTTTTCATCTATCTGGAAACTGGAAAGTAGGTCTAGATTCAGATTAAATATTTTGGCAAGAGTATCTCATTGTTGGAGTTCCCATCGTGGCACAGCAGTTAATGAATCTGACTAGGAACCATGAGGTTGCGGGTTCGATCCCTGACCTTGCTCAGTGGGTTAACGATCCAGCATTGCTGTGAGCTGTGGTGTAGGTCACAGACGTGGCTCAGATCTGGCGTTGCTGTGGCTGTGGCGTAGGCCGGCAGCTGTAACTCTGATTCGACCGCTACCCTGGGAACCTCCATATGCCGCGGGTGCGGCCCTAAAAAGAGAAAATAGAATATTTCATTGTTAGGAGTTCCCATCATGGCTCAGTGGTTAATGAACCCGACTAGTATCCATGAGGATGCAGGTTCAATCCCTGGATTTGCTCAATGGGCTAAGGATCTGGCGTTGCCAGGAGCCGTGGTGTAGGTCGCAGACGTGACTAGGACCCCACGTTGTTGTGGCTGTGGTGTAGGCTGGCAGCTATAGTTCCGATTCAACCCCTAGCCTGGGAACCTCCATATGCCACGGGTGTGGCCCTAAAAAAAGACAAAAAACAATTTTTTAAAAAAGACGAAAAAAAGGAATATCTCATTATTTATTTTGGGTATAGCATATCACAGCAGGGAGAAAATAATACTCAGAGGAAAAGTCTTATACAGCCATTGGCAAAAATATGAGGAATTTATATGAAAATATTGAGTGATTAAGAAGAGTTAGATGTGACTCAAAATAGGGTGATATTTATTGATATGGATGCACCTATGACAGATTTTAGATTTAATGTCCTGGATCCAGCATCTGGGCATGTTTTTAATAAACAAAGCTGAAGATTATATTGACCAATCCTAAAATCTGAGATGATTAAAATTCCTTTGTATAATGTGGAAAAAAGTGATCTACACCACAGTTCATAACAACGCTGGACCCTTAACCCACTGAGCGAGGCCAGGGATGGAATCCGCATCCTCATGGATACCAGTCAGGTTTGCAACCCGCTGAACTTCTGGGCTGACACTTTTAAAGGAAGGAACGAGTTGCTAAATTCTCTACCCTCTATATTAGAAAAGAAATACAGTACTTGGTGAATCTCTTTGGATTTATGAAGCACGTATACCATAGTTGGGTGTGTTGACTCAGCCAGTTTTGGAGGTGACCTGAAGAGCTGCCTACTTCAAGTGGAGCCCAGAATGACAGATGTTTCTTCTGTTCAGGCACTTCTCTCAACCATTATGAATCAGTAAATCAGTAACAGATCAAGATACTGTATGGAAGTTCCTGTCATGGCTCAGCAGTAGTGAACCCAGCTAGTATGCATGAGGATGCGGGTTCAATCCCTGGCCTTACTCAGTGGGCCAAGGATCTAGCATTGTCAAGAGCTGTGGTGTAGGTCACAGATGTGGCTTGGATCTTGTGTTGCTGTGGCTGTGGTATAGACTAGCAGCTGCAGCTCCGATTCGACCCCTAGCCTGGGAATTTCCATATGTCATGGGTGTGGCCCTAAAAAGAAAAAAAAAAAGCCATATGGACACTCTTACAAGCCCCAATTAAAGAGTCACCAAGGAGGCATTTATAGTTTTTGAAGCTATGCCTTCTTTGCTAAGTAACTATTTCCCCATCTAGTCTTGGTGGGAATTGAATCCCAGACCATGAGACCCTAGGTGCCATGGATCAGAGCTGCCCATGATGAACTGGGTAGTGCTCTACTTGGACCATATCCTTGGAGAACCCTTAACGTCAATAACCTTAATTCTTTTCTCTTAGGCCAGCTGGAATCACTGGAGAGGTTTTTTTCAGATTTATTTCTCAGCGAGTATAGACCTGGGTAGAATCATTCTGGGAATAAGGTTGGGAGTCTCAAGTTCAGTGTGTAAAATTTCATGTATCCTTGCCCCAGAGCCTCCTCCATTTCCAGCATAGTACCCTGCCCTCAACTGTGCCTGGTGTTCTTCAGTTCAAAGACCCTTCTGTTTAATCTTTTCCTTACTACGCCTCCAGCCTCCTGCAGAGAAGTAAAAGGACAGGCACCTGACTGTGGAGTAGTGTAGAAATGCTGGGAATCTGCTTTTTCAACAGATTTGCAACCAATATTCAATTTTTAGCATTGCATTCATTCCCCTTTTTCAGAGGTACCCCAAACAACCAAATTCTTTGTTTTTGGTGACTCTGTAATGTAAATCAGATTGCTTCTTGGCTTTCCCCACTGCTCACTTAGGATTCAGCCTTTTCAGAACTCATAGGGCTGTCAACACTCATCCATCTGTTGTCTAGTTGCCAAAATTTTGTTGTTCTTCCCCTCTCCATTCAGTGTGTCCCTGTGGGTTTATGTCTTTGGTTTAAAATACTTTTTCTGCAGTTACCATGGGATTTTGTGAGGGAGTGAAGCTAAATATATGTTTTCCATCTGCTCCTTTTAACTAGAACTTAAGACCATAACACATGGACTAAAGAGGCAGAAAGACCAGGGGACAGGGCCCTTCTCTGGGAGAGGGAATATAATTTTCCCAGGGAAGGGAGTTATGGACTGAGAGCCTCCAAGAAAAGGATACCACCTGGCGCAATGGTATCGGCAGTGTCTTGGAAGCACTGGGACACATGTTTGATTCCTGGCCCAGCACTGTGGGTTAAGGATCTAGCATTGCCGCAGGTGCAGCTTAGGTTGCAACTGTGGCTGAGATCTAACCCCCTGGTCCAGGAACTCCAAATGCTGAGGGGCGGCCAAAAAAGAAAGATGGGAAAGAGAAAAGGAAAAAGGGTACCTGCAGCGTGAGGGTTGTGACTACAGTCCTTGTGAACCCCAAATATCAAGAACTTCCTTTTTTCTTTTTTTTTTTTTGGCCATGCCTGAGGCATGTTCCTGGCCAGGGATTGAACCTGTGCCACAGCAGCAACACCAAGCCACTGCAGTGACGATGGGTCCTTAACCTGCTGCACCACGAGAGAAATCCTCAAGTATTTTCTTTTTAAGAGAGTTCAAGTTAATTATGATTGTAATTCTGAATTTCCCTGACTCTCACATAGAATATAAAATTGTACAGTCTGGTTTATAAATTTTGTGGGCATTTAAGGAAAGTAAGAAGAAGATGGCTTCATTCTGCTCCATTGTCTCCCAAGATGGAGAAGGGGCATTAACTCTGAGTGCTCAGTCCCTAGAAAAACCAATAGGACTTGGAGGGTTGTTCGAGAGAGGACAAGAGAAGAAGGAATAACCCTCTGTTTACTCTCATGTGTTGGTGATGGTTGTTTCTGTGAGAAAAAAGGACTTTCAGCACAATTCTGGATTATTTAAGCAGAGTGGCAAGATGATTTATGAACTGAATGAACTCACTGGAATTCTATTCCTATTCTATTCTAATCTAGTCCCTATTAAAGAAGTTGTCTTTGTAGGAGATTACAGCTTAATCTTACCCATACTTTGGGAAATTGCACAATACAAACCTCAGAATCATGTCACCATTGTCAAACCAACTGATGACTTAACAGAAACCGATTTTCTCATGGTTCTGAAGGCTAGAAGTCCCAGATCAAACTCTGGCAGAAAGTTAAGCCCTCTGGTGTCTCATCTTCTTCTTCTCCTTCTTCTCTTTTGTGATTTCGTGTGTGTGTGTGTGTGTGTGTGTGTGTGTGTGTGTTGCACTCACAGAATGTGGCAAATCTGGGCCAGGGATTGAAACTGCACCACAGTTGTGACCTGCACCACAGCTGCAACAATGCCAGATCCTTAACCTGCTGTGACACGGAGGAACTTGGTGCCTCATAAAAGGACACTAATGAGGAGTTCCCATTGTGGCTCAGTGGTTAACGAATCCAACTAGGAACCATGAGGTTGCGGGTTCGATCCCTGGCCTTGCTCAGTGGGTTAAGGATCCGGCGTTGCCGTGAGCTGTGGTGTAGGTTGCAGACGTGGCTCAGATCCTGGGTTGCTGTGGCTGTGGCGAAGGCCGGCAGCTACAGCTCCTGTTAGACCCCTAGCCTGGGAACCTCCATATGCTGCAGCTGCGGCCCTAGATAAGGCAAAAAGACAAAAAAAAAAGGACCCTAATCCTGTGGGATCAAGGCCCCACCCTTATGACCTCATTTAATTTTTTTTGTTTGTTTTTGTTTTTTTTTTAGAGCCGCACCTGTGGTATATGGAAGTTCCCAGGCTAGGGGTTGAACTGGAGCTACAGCTGCTGGCCTATGCCACAACCACTGCAATGGCAGATCTGAGCAGAGTCTGCGACCTACACCACAGCTCATGGCAATGCTGGATCCTTAACCCACTGAGTGGGGCCAGGGATCGAACCCTCATGCTCATGGATACTAGTCAGGTTCATAAATGCTGAGCCATAACAGGAATTCCTGACCTCATTTAATCTTATTTACACAAAGTCACCACCTTACAATTTTTCACCTTTAGGTTGGTGTGAAAGTGATATATATTCAGTAGAAACCATATCTTGAATTTTTATCTTTTCCTGGGCTAGTAATATTCTTTTTTCTTTTTCTTTTTTTTTTTTTTTGATTTTTGGGACCACACCTGTGGCATATGGAGCTTCCCAGGCTAGGGGTCGAATCGGAGCTACAGCTGCCAGCCTACACCACAGCCACAGCAACACCAGATCCGAGCCGCATCTTCGAACTACACCACAGCTCACAGCAATGCTGGATGGTTGACACACTGAGCAAGGCCAGGAACTGAACCCACAGCCTCATGGGTCCTAGTCAGATTCGTTAAC
This sequence comes from Catagonus wagneri, assembly GCA_004024745.2. Lineage (NCBI taxonomy): Eukaryota > Metazoa > Chordata > Mammalia > Artiodactyla > Tayassuidae > Catagonus > Catagonus wagneri. Next base: position 33,076,312 of record PVHT020000066.1, on the reverse strand, counting down.
CACTGCGCCACGATGGGAACTCCATGAGCTAGTAGTATTCAATATACTATGCTGAGCAGTGGTGAGCCTCAGCTTCCATTCAGCCACGATATGCTTACAGCCATTCTGTTTTCACTTTCAGTACAGCAACCAGTAACTTACATGAGATATTCATCACTTTATTATAAAACAGCCTTTGTGTTAGGTGATTTTGCCCAACTGCAAGGTAACGTAAGCCTACATTTAAGGTAGGCTAGGCTAAGCTATGATCTTTGGTAAGTTAGGTGCATTAAATACATTTTTTGGGGGGTCTTTCTAGAGCTGAACTTGAAGCATATGGAAGTTCCCAGGCTAGGGGTCGAATCAGAGCTGTAGCCCCTGGCTTACACTGCAGCTCACAGCAAGGCAGGATCCCTACCCCCACTGAGGGAGTCCAGGAATCCTGCATTCTCATGGACACTAGTCGGTTTCACTACCCTTGAGCTACAACGGAAACCCTTAAATGCATTTTTAACATAATGATATTTTCAATTTACTGTGGGTTTATCCAGATGTAACTCCATCATAAGCCCAGAAATTCTGTACTTTCTTACTCCAAATACAGCTACACTAGAGGTTAGGGCTTCAAAATATGAATTTGGGGGTCTGGGTGAGGAGACAGAAACATTCAGCTCACAACAGCTAGCAACCACATAGTTTTATCCTATTTTCTAAGCTGTTATTTTTGTAGGCTATATGTGTAGAAGATAAATAGCATTACGGTATAATCATTTTTGCAGAAAACACAAAAATGCATGAAAAAAACATAAATGGGTGTGTGTGAGTGTGTTTGCGTCTGTAGGTAAGTCTGTGCACCAAATGTTAGCAATGGTTACTCTGGTGAGATTACAGGTAGTAATTATTTTGTATTTTGTGGCATTTCAGAAATACAAGGAAAGCAATTAACATAAGAACCTGTAGAATACTAGAAAAACGACCTGATTGTGGTATTCTTTCAATGAAACTCTGGTTTCCATTTCACTTTGCCACGTACGTATGAAGTCAAAGCGATATGTTTCGACAAAAAAAGAGATATAGATGTTTCCCTTTGTCAAAGATCTCAAATCTCTCCAAGGAAACATTTACACCTCTATTCCTGGAAGAGGAGAGTCGATTCTACTGAGTAGTCCCTACAAGGATGAGAACACAAGCTCCGTCTCCTTCTGCAGGAGCGGGTCACCTCACCCTAGGTTTGGGTCCCCGGGCTGCGGGAAAAACCGAGAGTGACGTAACCGCCCGGGGCGCATCTCATAAGGTGCTTGCGAATCGGCGGGATGCCCCGGAGGATGCCGGGAACTGCGCACGGGTGTTGTTGCCGCGCCTGCGCACTGGCCCAGGTTGCGCTGCAAGGAGCTTCTCGGCGCCCTGCTGGGACAGGTCGGCGGCGGCGGGAGAGCTAGAGCTTGCGGTCCGAGCTGGTGAGAGGGGTGAGCTGGGGCTATCCTGGGTCTGGACAGGGGACAAGCCGGGAAGCAATGCTTCCATTCCGCATGCTGTCACCTGTGGGCTCAAACAATGGCTGCGAAGGTTGGGCTGGGCAGGGCTAGCCCTGGAGAAAGGTTTATCCTCTCCATTTAGGGAGAAGGAAACGGGATTAGAGAGGTTATGTGATTTGGCACAGCCAACAGGTGAAGGAGCTGGGATTCAAACCCGTATTCTCTTTCTCTTTCTCTCTCTTTTTTTTTTTTTTTTTTTTTGGTCTTTTTTAGGGCCTACACCTGAGGCATATGGAGGTTCCCAGGCTAGGGGGTCTAATCGGAGCTGTAGCCGCCGGCCGACGCCACAGCCACAGCAATGAGGGATCCGAGCCCCGTCTGCAGCCTACACCACAGCCCACGGCAATTCTGGATCCTTAACCCTATGAGTGATGCCAGGGGTCGAACCCACAACCTCATGGTTCCTAGTCGGATTCATCAACCACTGAGCCACGACGGGAACTCCTCAAACCCATATTCTTTTTGATTCCAAATCTCAGACTTAAAGTAGTCAGAGGTTTAAAGTAACCTAGTATTGCCTAAAACAAAGAACCAATTTTATTTATCTCTTTATGCCTTATGACACAAGTACAGTGTTTTGGACCATGTGGGCTGTCTATATCCACGGTCTCTGTACATCTTGTATAAAAAAATTTCAGTGGTGCAAGTTCTAGAATTCTGACCTTGCGATTGAGTCTTCTGGATCCTTTTGCTGACTCTGATGTTTTCTGCCCATTGTGGCCAGGGGACACCTGGAGCCTCTAGCTGCTTGCCGAGGAGACAGATGGAGCGCTAGGATAAGGTGTTCCTTAAGAGCCTAGAGAGTGAAAGGTCCAGACTTTGGATTTGGGTGCTGTGTATCTGCTGGTTCCAGAGAGTGAAGCTGTGCAACTAGGAAGCCTCTCGTTGGAATTTCCGTCAGTTTCTCCATCAAAAGTAGACGAGCCCAGTCAGGACTCTCTGCCTTGTGGGTTGAGCCAGAGATCTCCGGAAAGGAGCCCGGAAGTTATCATGCTCCAGCGGCTTCTGATCACTTTGCCCGTGGAGACCAGCACCTCGGTGAAGTTGCATCATCCAGAGAAGGCCCCGGAGGGGGCGCCCCTTTGGGAGGATGTGACTACGATGTTTGAAGGAGAAGGTGAGAATAGACGGATGGGTGGGAGGGGGAAAAAGTAACATCCTCCAGGGTGGGAAGGAAAGTGGACACCAGAACAGAAGCATTTCTTGGGGAGACAGTTGGCTAAAGGGTCTCTGGAGTTCTTTGATTATTGCTCCTGGCCTGTAGGGGTTTGTTCATACTGAAACCAATATTTCAGTGTCATGACTGTTTATGTTATTTCTTTTCATCTTCCCCATGAATGTGTGTGAGGCTGGGAGGACTGGCCTGATCGTCCTTATTTTACAGTGAGAAAATGTGAATCAAATGAATGACCTGTCCAAGCACTTGATGGGTAGGTCAAAAGTCGGAAGCAGCAGGGAAAGTACCAGGTGAGACTAGAATGTCTTGTGCTAAAATTGCGAGGAAGAGCTCAAAGGCTAATGGACAGTGTACCAGAAGAATGAAACAGCCCAGGTCAAACTGGGGACAGTTTAAATATCCAGATTGATTGTAACACCTTGAGTATATAAAATTCCACCAGTTCATGATAACACTTAAAGAAAGAGGGAGTTCCCATCATGGCTCAGTGGAAAGGAATCTGACTAGCATTCAAGAGGATGCAGTTTCGATCCCTGGCCTCGCTCAGTGGATTAAGGATACAGTGTTGCCATGAGCTATGGTGTAGATCTGGTGTTGCTGTGGCTGTGGCGCAGGCCAGCAGCTACAGCTCTGATTCGACCCCTAGCCTGGGAACCTCCATATGCTGCAGATGCAGCCCTCAAAAGAAAATAAATAGGGAGTTCCCATCGTGGCTCAGTTGTTAACGAATCCGACTAGGAACCATGAGGTTGCGGGTTCGATCCCTGGCCTTGCTCAGTGGGCTAAGGATCCGGCGTTGCCGTGAGCTGTGATGTAGGTCGCAGATGCGGCTTGGATCCTGCACTGCTGTGGCTGCGGCGTAGGCCGGTGGCTACAGCTCCGATTAGACCCCTAGCCTGGGAACCTCCACATGCCGCAGGTGCGGCCCTAAAATGACAAAATAAAGGCATAAAAACCAATAAATAAGTAAAATAAAATAGAAAGAAAGGGGAGAAAGCTCATCTGCTAACATTGGAAGTAATGAATACACTGATTTCTTACTCGGAAAATGATTATTATGGGAACAGAGAATGTATTTACCTTGCTTTTTAGGTCCTTTTCAGAAAATACCTGCCAAAAATAAATGTAGAAGGACTGATGGAATATTTTGCTATAAATGAGATAATTGGAAAGATGATAGTGAATAGGATATCCACACGGTGTCAAAGTATCACCCCCACAGATCACTTGCTAAAGGCCAGGGAAAGAACATACTTTTTCAATGGCAAAATCTGATGGTCACTGTCTTAACAAAGTGTACCAGTGATGGGATAACCTGGCATTTTGTGCATTCTGGGTCATGTAATAGAAAGCACATGGTATCACACATGAAGTAACCCTGCCTAAAATGTTTGACCTGATTCAAATAAGCTTAAAGGCTGGACTTCTGGCTTAAAGAAAATACAGGGGATGGAGAAGTAAGAGAAACCCTACCATGAGGATATGGTAAGAGGGTGCTTGCCTCTTAAAAAAGCCGATGTCATGAAAGAAGAGAAGTACTGGAGTTTCGGTGTGGCTCAGTGGGTTAAGGATCCAGTGTTGTCACTGCAGCAGCTTGGGTTGCTGCTGTTACATGGATTTGATCCCTGGCCTGGGAACTTCCATACACCTCAGGCTCAGGCAAAAAAAATAAATAAATAAAAAAAGGGAAGTACTAGCTAGAGAGACTTTCAATAATAGTTGCTTTAAATGTCTGAGCCTTGATTGGATCCTGGCTTGGAAAAAATCCAGAATGAAAGACGGTTTGGGAACAGTTGAGGAAATCTTAATGTGGACTGAATATTTAGATAAGGCTGTGGGAATTCTTGTTAATTTTCTGAAGTTTGGTCACTGGTATTATGGTTATGCAGGAGAAGATTCTTTGAAGTATTTAGGGAGGACGTATCATGATATCTGCAACTTTGAAATGATTCAGAAAAAAATATAGGTGAAGGAAATATGGAAAATGTTAAGGATCATTGAATGTATATGGTAGATATTTGGGTGTTTGATATTCATGATAAAAAGGGGAAAAAAGACAAGGACAATAATTTGTGTGCCTTAATCGCCAGTTCATATTTTTCTTTTCTTTTTTTTTTTTTTTGCCTTTTGTCATTTTATGGCCGCACCCACGGCATGTGGAGGTTCCCAGGCTAGGGGTCTAATCGGAGCTGTAGCCACTGGCCTGCGCCGCAGTCACAGCAACGCAGGATCCGAGCTGCGTCTGCAACCTACACCACAACTCACGGCAACGCCGGATTGTTAACCCACTGAGCAATGGCAGGGATTGAACCCACAACCTCATGGTTCCTAGTCGGATTTGTTAACCACTGCGCCACGACGGGAACTCCCATATTTTTCATACATTAAGTTCATCCAGTATTCCTTGAATTCTAACAGCCTGACAGAGTGTTATGCTTAAGTACCAGATAGGAAAAAATGAACCAGATACAGTTTCTATGCATATACTCATCTATACTCAATTGAGGGAGATAACTATAAAAATAAGTGTAATAGGAGGCAGCCTGAAGTAGATATCAGAGTAGAGAGAAGCACTCAGGAGAGAGGAAACTTTCTTCGCATTAAGGGATCTGAGAAAACTTCACTTGAACTGATCTAGAAGGATACCTCAGTCTTTCATTGAGTAGGACTTGGGGGGAAGGTAATGAGGTGAATGCTCTCTGGGTATGTTCAAAGAGCGGAGAGGATTATGTGGACGGGGTGTCCAGTGGATGAAGGCTGCTGTTTAGAGGCAGGTAATCCTTGGAGAAGCAACTTTGGACTGGTCGTGGAGAATCTTTTTTTTTTTTAATGATTTTAATTTTTCCATTATAGCTGGTTTATAGTTTTCTGTCAATTTTTCAACTGTACAGTGTGGTGACCCGGTTAAGCATACATATATAGATTCGTCACAAGTGATTAGACATAGTTCCTGGTGCTATACAGCAGGATCTCCTTGCTTTTCCATCCCAAAGGCAATAGTTTACATCTATTAACCCTAGACTCCCAGACCATCCCATTTCCTCCCCCTTCCCCTCGGCAACCACAAGTCTGTTCTCCAAGTCCGTGATTTTCTTTTCTATGGAAAGATTCATTTGTGCAGTATATTAGATTACAGATATAAGTAATATATGGTATTTGTCGTTCTCTTTCTGACTTACTTCACTCAGTATGAGAGTCTCTAATTCCATCCATGTTGCTGCAAATGGCATTATTTTATTCTTTTTTATGGCTGAGTAGTATTCCATTGTGTATATATACCACACCTTCCTAATCCATTCATCTGTCAATGGACATTTGGGTTGTTTCCATGTCTTGGCTATTGTGAATAGTGCTTCAATGAACAGGCGTGTGCATGTGTCTTTTTCAAGGAAAGTTTTGTCCAGATATATGCCTGAGAGTGGGATTGCTGGGTCATATGGTAGTTCTATGTATAGTTTTCTAAGGTACCTACATACTGCTTTCCATAGTGTTCGAACCAGCTTACATTCCCACCAACAGTACAGGAGGGTTCCCTTTTCTGGTTGTGGAGAATCTTGAAGTCTATGATAAAATGCTTGGGTTTTTCTTTCTTTCTTTCTTTTTTTTATTTATTTGGATCTTTCTTTCTTGGAAATGGGGAGCCTTTGAGGATTTTTGAACAAAGGAATGGCCTGATAGATTTGTGTTTTTGAACCAGCATTAGCTATTGGGAATGCATTAATATTCCAGTCAACACACTGCAGAACGTTCTCACTAGGAGGCTCTAGTGTGCTCTTGAGTTGCTCTTTGCGCGTGTGCTGAGAGGGGGGCCATATTCAGCAAATCTGTAGGCAGGTTTTCTGTTTGGGGGATTTGAAGAGGTGCAAGCCATGTCATTCTTTTCCTTTCCCAGCTCTGCTATCTCGGGATGCTGATGGGACCCAGGGAGAAAGTTTTAAGGAAGAAGTAACCTTTGGGTCCCTGACAGTAGAATCCCAGGTGAGTTGGAGTTTCCTGTCACTTTCTTGAGTTGTTTCTCAGATTTTTTTGCTTTTCAGGTCCACACCTGTGGCATATGGAAGTTCCCAGACTAGGGGTTGAATTGGAGCTGCAGGTCTATGCCACAGCCACAACAAAGCAGGATCCGAGCCCTGCGACCTATGCTGCAGTTCATGACAATGCTGGGTTCTTAACCCACTGAGTGAGGCCAGGGGTCAAACCCACATCCTCATGGATACTAGTTGGGTTCGCAACCCACTGAACCACAATAGGAACTCCCTGTTTCTCAGATTTTAAGAGCCCTAAACTTTGATTTTCTTTGATTGGACTTCCGGGATTGAATTTTCTCAGCTAGTTGGAAACTAGGTTGTGTGGATTGATTTCACAGGTAATTATCCCACCAGTAGTAACCTTCCTTAGGAAGCTTCTTATTTCTAGCAAACCTCTAGCCATTTATCCAGCAAATTTAAAAATCATGTTGAGGGTGTATATCTGTGTGTGCTGTGTGTGTGTTTGTGTGTGTGTGTGTAGGGGTGAAAAGTATGTAGTGTAGTTCTTGCCCTTAAACCTCCCAAGATATCATCCAGGGGAAAGACAAACATTGTAAAACATTTTAAGCAACATTTTATTTTATTATTTTATTTTGTTATTTTTTTTTCTTTTTCAGCCGACCTATGGCATATGGAAGTTCCCAGACTGAATCTGAGCTGCAGGATTTCCCGTCATAGTGTAGCGGAAAGAAATCCAACTAGGAACCATGAGGTTGCAGGTTCAATCCCTGGCCTCACTGAGTGGATTAAGGATCTCGCATTGCTGTGAGCTGTGGTATAGGTTGCAGGTGTGGCTTGAATCCTTGCATTGCTGTGGCTGTGGCCAGCAGTTGAAGCTCCGATTTGACCCCTAGCCTGGGAACCTCCATATGCCATGGGTACGGCCCTAAAAAGAAAAAAACGAAAGAAAGAAAGCGAATCTGAGTTGCAGCTGCAGCCTATGCCACAGCTGCAGCAACGCCAGATCCTTAACCCACTGTGCCAGGCTGGGATTTGAACCAGCCCCTTCACAGAGACAAGCTGGATCATTAACCCAACTGCACCACAGTGGGAGTTCCTAAGCAACATTTTAAAATGAAGAGAGTGAGGTTTTCTATATTCTTGGAGATGTATACACTTCATTAATAACCTTTTTGTGTGTGTGTGTCTTTTCTTCTTTTTTTTTTTTTTTTTAGGGCTGCACCCACGCATGTGGAGGTTTCCAGACTAGGGGTCTAATGGGAGCTACAGCTGCCAGCCTACATCACAGCCACAGCAATGCAGGATCTGAGCCACGTCTGGAACCTACACCACAGCTCACGGCAATGCTGGATCCTTAACCCACTGAGCAAGGACAGGGATTGAACCTGCAACCTCATGGTTCCTAGTCAGATCCGTTTCCGCTGAGCCATGACAGGAACTCCCATTAATGACCTTTAAGAGAAGATTTTTGGTCACATCCTGGAACAGAATTGTAGATGAAAAGAGAAATGAGTAGAGAAGCTACTGACAAGTCACAAAGGGTGTAAACTATATAGGCTGAGGAGAAAAGGAAGAACTTCCACGAGTGTTTAATAGTCTGTGTATCATATATGAGCTCATGAGAAAACCAATGGTACTGGCAGCAGGCAAAGCTCTGCACAACCAAACCCCAGAAACATAGAGAAACTCAAATTTTATAGAATAACCAGAGAAAACCTACATAGAAGGAGATATTATTAGGGAATGGAAAGGTTTTTTTTTGTTTGTTTTTGCCACACCCACGACATATGGGATTCCTTGGGCCAGGGAGTAAACCCAAGGCACAGCAGTGACTGAGCTGCTTCAGTGACAATGCCAGATCCTTAACCTACTGCACCACAAGGAAACTCTGAGAACAGAGAGGTTTTTGTGTTTTTTTGTTTTGTTTTGTTTTTGTTTGTTTGTTTTGTTTTGTTTTGTTTCCCCTTACCCATGGCATGTAGAAGTTCCCAGGCCAGGGATCAAACCCATGCCACAGCAGCAACCTTGAGCCACAGCAGTGACAAGATTGGATCCTTTACCCACTGAGCCACCAGGGAACTCCAGAAGAGTTTTAAAGTATTGTGACCTTAACTTCCAAAATCACAGTACAAGGTTTCGCCCCATGTCTTCAACGTTCCTCAAATTCAGTTTTCTCATTGGTTAAATGTGGGTGCTGGTGTCAGCCTAATAGAGCTGAAATGCATTCAGAATTTTTTATTTATTCTTTGTTTTATTTTTGGGCCGCAGTTGTGGCATATAGAAGTTCCCAGGCTAGGAGTCAAATTGGAGCTGCAGCTCTCAGCCTACACCACATCCATAGCAACACCAGATCTGAGCCGAGTCTGCAACCTACACCGCAGCTCGAGGCAACACTGGGTCCTTAACCCACTGAGCAGGGCCAGGAATCAAACTCCACATCCTCATGGGTACTAGTTGGATTTGTTTCTGCTGAGCCACAACTGGAACTCCAACAATTAGTTACAGTGTATAAAAACCGTTAAAATAGGCTCAGAGGTTAGCAAACCCAACCAGCATCCATGAGGACATGGGATTTGATGCCTGGCCTCGCTCGGTGGGCTAAGGGTCTGGCGTAGTGGTGAACTGTGGTGTAGGTCGCAGACGCAGCTCAGATCTGGCGTTGCTGTGGCTGTCGCGTAGGCTGGCAGCTGTAGCTGTGATTTGACCCCTAGCCTGGAATCTCCATATACCACAGGTTTGGCCCTAAAAAAACAGAAAGACCAAAAAAAATGTCTCCGTACTTAAGGAATTTGTTATTATCTCAACCTTCTGGTTTCTGGGTTCGCTTTGCATTTGATAATATTTTTTTTAAATAGCTATCAAATGGTGATTTAATTTGTGTAGATTCATAACAGGCCCTTCATAAGAGGCTCTTGTTCATCACCATACAGTGTGTGCTCTGGTCAAGGGACCTTCCTTACTAGGCAGAATTCATGCTTCCTCTAAAAATGTGCCATTCTCGCATACTTTCCTTACTAATAGAAATACCCAGCCAACAGACTTATCTGTGCTGAAATGTTCTCATTTTAAGCAGTTCTTTCAGCCCAGCCAGGGTCCCTGTCTTCTCTTAGGACCTTAGCTCCTTTTGAACTCCTTTTTCTCAACTATTCCCGATTACTGTTGTCCTTAATCTAAATTACTACATACCGTTCTACTACCTTCTTTAACATATCCCTTGAGTGTTTTAGCCAGATCATGAGTTGTAAAAGACAACTCACACACTCCCTGCATTGTTTTGTAACTTCCAGCAAAGAATCAGCCACAGTTTTTAAGAGAGTGTCCAGGAAAACTTGGCTAGAGTCTCTTAGCATCTGGACAGTGCTCAGACAGCTTCCTAACTCTGGCTGAGAAGGAACGTATTTGGTGTTCTAGGAACTGCTGACCTTCAAGGACATATCCGTGGACTTCACCCAGGAGGAGTGGGGGCAGCTGGCCCCTGCTCACCGGAATTTGTACCGGGAGGTGATGCTGGAGAACTATAGAAACCTGGTCTCCGTGGGTAAGGATAGGCTCCCCTTGTAACTAAAACCCACCTACTGGAGTAAAAATCTTTATTTCTAAGTTAAGTGCTATGCTTGGGCTTGGGCTTCTGTGTTAGAGATCTCTAGCTCGTTCTGAACAGCTTGTTAAGATTGGTGCGGTCTCTTCTGCCCTGGTCTTTCTACTCTTCTTCCCTGGTCTTTCTACTCTACCCTTCAGAAGGCCTGAATAACAGAGAACCGTCTTTACATTCTTGCAACGCCTCTTTGAGCTCAGTACTTGCAGTTTTTTCTTCCTCGTGAGCAGGATGCCAGCTTTCCAAACCTTGTGTGATTTCCCAGTTGGAGAAAGGAGAAGAACCATGGCCGATGGAGAGAGAGGTTTCAGTCCAAGCTCTCCCAAGTCCAGGTAAGAGCAAGGCAGATGGGGCCTTTGTCATGTTTTCCAGAAAGCTCTGTTTAAAGGCTTCTCCAGGCCTTGGGGAAGGCTACAGCCACCTGGTGAGACCCACAGAAACCTGATTACCACTCTGTCTCCCATTTCCTGCAGCTGCCTCTTCTCATGAGTTTCTCTGGAGTCGGAGGAAGAGATACCTTTCTTGGAAGTTCCCATTGTGGTGCAGCGGGACGAATCCCAAGTAGTATACATGGGGATGTGGGTTTGATCCCTGGTCTCGCTCAGTGGGTCAGGGATCCAGCATTGCCATGAGCTGTGGTTTAGATCAAAGATGCGGCTGGGATCCTGCCTTGCTGTGGCCGTGGTATAGGTCAGCAGCTGTAGCTCCAGTTCAACCCCTAGGCTGGGAACTTCCATATGCTGCGGGTGTGGCCCTAAAAAGAAAAAAAAAAGGGAACTGTCTATACTGCTGATCCCACTTTCTCACATCCTGTTCACTTGGCCATCTCCTCTGGTATGACCTCCACTCCAGTCTATACCAAAACTGTTTATAGACAACCTTTTATTGGCCAAATCCAGCTGGTGTTTCTTAAGCTCTAATCTTATTTCACCTTCAGTAGATTTTATGTATTTCTCATATGCTTCTTTATTTCCTGTAGTAAATCCAAACATCTCTGCTTATTTTGCATCCACTCCAAAATTTGTCCAGCTATTACTAAGTACTTTATATGTGCTATTACTAAAATGTGTTTAGCCATCCTGGGGAATAAGCTTTTGCTGTGAACAGGAAATGCTGGTGCCTTTGGATGACAGGGTCCAGGATGGTTGGATAGGAATAGAGAGTAAAAATCTACAACCCTCCCTCATCCAAAAATGCTGTGTCATGTATACTATGGATAGAATATATATTCTCTGTCTTTTCAGATTTTACGGTATAGTTAATATTTTGTCACAAATTAAGAAACCATTTTCATCTCTTATGTAGGCAAAAATTATAAAGATTGTTAAAAATCCAATGAGATTGCAGGGAAAAGTACCCATTTTCACTGACAGCACACATATCAGTAACCCAGTGTTCCTATGAAACATTGACTGGAATGTATACAAATTTATATATAATGATAAGTGGAAAATTAGCAGCCAACCTAAATATTTTTCATAGAGAAAAGTCAAATGAGTATATCTGTAAGTGGCATGCAATACAGTTGTTAAAAAGATTGAGATAAGGAGTTCCCGTCATGGCTCAGCAGTTAAGGAACCAGACTAGTATCCATGGGGATGTGGATTTGATCCCTGGCTTCGCTTGATGGGTTGGGGATCTGGCATTGCCGTGGGCTGTGGTGTGGGTCGCAAATGTGGCTCAAATCCTATGTTGCTGTGGCTCTGGCGTAGGCTGGCAGCTACAGCTCCAATCAGCCCCTAGCCTGGGAACCTCCATATGCCACAACTGCAGTCCTTAAAAGACCAAAAAAAAAAAAAAGAGATTATTCTAAATTTATAGACATGGAAGGGGGTCCATAAGATATAGCTGAGTTAAAAAAAAAAAAGAAAAGAAAATAGATGCAGAACTGTATGTGTTCCATGATCCCTTTTTTGGTACAAATATATGTTTATGACCATGTATATACAAATGCACAGTTCACATGTATATATTATTGAGAAATGACTGGAAGATACATTCCAGAATCCTAAGAGACTAAAGGAAATGGGGATGAGATTGAGAGAGGTTATCCTTTTTTAGTGAATGCATTTCTATATTATCTAATGTTTTCTTTTAACATGGACGAAGTTAAGATACTTAATCTTTTTAAGTATATACACTTTTGTGGAGTTCCTGTCATGGTTCAGTGGTTAATGAACCCTACTCGCATCTATAAGGACACGGGTTTGATTCCTGGCCTCGCTCAGTGGGTTAAGGATCCGGCATTGCCATGAGCTGTGGTGTAGGTTGCAGAAACGGCACAGATCCCGTGTTGCTGTGGCTGTGGTGTAGGCTGGTGGCTACAGCTCCAATTCGACCCCTAGCCTGGGAACCTCCATATGCCTCAGGTGCGGGCCCTAAAAAGAGAAAACAACAACAACAAAACAATAAAATTTTGTCATAGAAATATGGGCTTGAGATGATATGGTGTTAGACTCCTTACCTTCCTATCTTACCCCTTGACATTTGCCCTTACAGTGATACTCTCTTCTTAGCCCATTTCCTCTTAGAGTTCAGGTGGATGAACTCCCAATTTTTAATGTCATCTTATACACTCATAACAGCTTCTTTTCTTTGACCACTCCATTACTTTCTTATTAGCTCTCTAGGCAGCAGGATCCTACTTGAAGGCAGTCCAACCCTCCTGTACTTAGTATGTTATTTTTTTCCCCTCCTGTTCTCATTGTGGCCATTTATTTCTTAAAGTTCATTGTATATGGGTCATTTATATTTTTGAATTTCTTTTAGACTTGGAGGGTGAAAGAGAAATGGTAGAATCAGCCTTAAAAAATGAACTTTCATGGGAAGAATTACACCATGGCCTGATGATGGAAAAGCCCACGAGAGGAAGCAACTTGATATCCACTTTGAGAAGAGTCTCCCAGTGTCATAAGTTAGAAAACTACCAGGAGAACCAAGGAATGAGTGAGGGGCAATTCCCCTTGATCCACAAGAAAACACCCAGTCAGGAGAGAGGCCAAGAATCTAACAGATTTGAGAAAAGTGGCAATATGAACTCAAAAGTTATTCCAGGATTAATAGGTCCTCCAAGAAAAAGACACCATAAATATGACATATCTGGAAAGAAAAGTAGATACAATTTAGATTTGATTAATCATTCAAGAAGTTGTAGAAGAATGAAGACCTTTGAATGTAATATTTGTGAAAAAATCTTTAAACAGTTCATTCATCTTACAGAACACATGCGAATTCATACTGGAGAGAAACCTTTCAGATGTAAAGAATGTGGAAAAGCCTTTAGCCAGAGTTCATCCCTTATTCCACATCAGAGAATCCATACTGGCGAGAAACCCTATGAGTGTAAGGAATGTGGGAAAACCTTCAGACACCCATCATCTCTTACTCAACATGTTCGAATTCATACTGGGGAGAAGCCCTATGAGTGTGGTGTATGTGAGAAAGCATTCAGCCAGAGTATTGGGCTGATCCAGCATCTGAGAACTCATGTCAGAGAGAAACCTTTTACATGCAAAGACTGTGGAAAAGCATTTTTCCAAATTAGACACCTTAGGCAACATGAGATTATTCATACGGGTGTGAAACCCTATATTTGTAATGTATGCAGTAAAACCTTCAGCCACAGCACATACCTAACTCAACACCAGAGAACTCATACTGGGGAAAGACCATATAAATGTAAGGAATGCGGGAAAGCCTTTAGCCAGAGAATACATCTTTCTATCCATCAGAGAGTCCATACTGGAGTGAAACCTTATGAATGCAGTCATTGTGGGAAAGCTTTTAGGCATGATTCATCCTTTGCTAAACATCAGAGAATTCATACTGGAGAAAAACCATATGATTGTAATGAATGTGGGAAAGCCTTCAGCTCTAGTTCGTCACTTATTCGACATTGCAAAACACATCTAAGAACTACCTTCAGCAATGATATGTGAAATATGTTCTATATCAGAGAGTTCCCCAATTGAAGCAAAAGCCTCTAAATCCATGGTTTTCTGACTTTTGGATTTCAAGAACCAATCATTTTTTAAATGGTTTGACCCACTGTTACAACTGTTAATTTTACCATATTAAAAAAGACTACCTCTCAATCAGCATTGCTTCAGAAAATAAAGGGCATTTTAATACTTAAAAATATAGGAAGGATATAATCATAGAGAACAGTCCTTTGCAATGAATAAATCCGCTTTAAGAAGATCTCCCAATTTTGTCTTTTTCTTGTTTTGCTGTTAATGGCTGCACCCATGGCATGTGGAAATTCCCGGGCCAGGGACTGAACCTGAGCCACAGCTACAATCCGTGCTTCAGCTGTGGCAATGGGTTAGATCCTTTAACCCATTTTGCCAGGCTGGGGATTGAACCCACACCTCCACATCCAACTGAGCCACTGCAGTTGTATTTGTAACCTATCGCCTCACAGCAGGAACTCCAAGAGTCAGTGTTTTAAATAACTTTAATGAATCTGACTAAAATATAAGCTTTACTGTTAATATAACCTAGCCCTTTATGTGGCTAGAAGAGGTATAAATAAAAAAATGTTAGCTCATTTCTAGAAGAAATAATGTTACAGGGGTTACAGGGAGTTTTCTAGACTTGGTAGATACCCGCCTATATGTGAGATACTTATTTATATTATGATTTTCTATAGAGAGGAATTGGCAGACTTTTTTCTGTGAAGGGCATGATAGTAAATATGTTAGGTGTTGTAGGTTACATGGCCTCTGTCAGAACTACTCTACCATTTTAGTGCAAAAGCATCCAGAGACAGTATATAAACCAGGGTATCTCAAACGTGGCACTGATGGTATTGGAGGCCAGAATTGGAGAGCTGCCCTGTATACTGTAGGGTGTTGAGCAGCATGGCTACTAGATACCAGTAGCCACACCCATTTTGACAAGAAAAAATTTCCCCAGGCATTGCTCCGTGTCCCCTGAGGGACAAGATAGTTTCTAGGTGAGAACCACCAACATGATTGGGCTTATCTGTGTTTCAATGAACTTTATATAAAAAGTGTTGGGAGTTCCCTTGTGGCACAGCAGGTTAAGGATTCAGTGTTGTCACTGTAATGGCTCAGGTCGCTGCTGTGGCTCAGGTTTGATCCCTGGCCCAGGAAGTTCCTCATGCTGTAAGTGCACCCAAAAATAAGAATTAAAAGACAAGGAGTTCCCGTCTTGGCTCAGTGGTTAATGAACCCGACTAAGAGCCATGAGGTTGTGGGTTCGATCCCTGGCCTTGCTCAGTGGGTTAAGGATCCGGTGTTGCCGTGAGCTGTGGTGTAGGATGCAGACGCTGCTTGGATCCCGCATCACTGTGGCTGTGGCGTAGACCAGCGGCTACAGCTCCCATTAGACCCCTAGCCTGCGAACCTCTGTATGCCAAGGGTGCAGCCGTAGAAAAGACAAAAAAGTAGAAATTAAAAGACAAGTGTTGGGTTGCATTTAGCTCAAGGGCTGTAGTTTGCTGCTCCTGCTAGAGAGTATATCAAATGATTAGTACTGGGAATAGAATATTCTTTAATGTCAAATTTGTGTGTTTGTTTATATCTGTGCCCAAAGTTTTATTTCCTCTTCATTCCCTGTGGTATTTTGTTGCAAAAAGTTTTTTAAAATAAAAATTGTAATGCTGTTGTAGAAGACTAAGAATTATTTATGGAGATATTTATGCAAGGTTCGGTTCATTATGGTACTTCTTTTGTTCATTCGCCAAGTGCTTTCGGATGTTATCTCTAAAAGAACCCAAAAAGTTTTTTAAAATAAAAATTGTAATGCTGTTGTAGAAGACTAAGAATTATTTATGGAGATATTTATGCAAGGTTCGGTTCATTATGGTACTTCTTTTGTTCATTCGCCAAGTGCTTTCGGATGTTATCTCTAAAAGAAGATTTAACTGTGGTGTCATTTTGTTTTTGACTCTCTATTGCCAAGTATATAGTATTAGATTTTAAAATGTGCTTTCTATTGAGTGAGAGGGTCTTTGAGATAGCCCCCAGAGAAACTCATTTAGGGGCGCATCAATGAGGGCCAGGGAGAAGGTGACAACAGGGGCCAAATTGATGCAAGGAAATATGAGAGAGGAAGTGGAGGAATTGACTCATAGTACTTTTCTTTCTGTTTATAAATACTACATCCTTCCAAACATAATTGGAAATTTGTCAAGTTCAACTTCTTACTGTTAAATGGCAGAACAAATGATTCAACTGCCTGAGCATTCTGTGAACTGTCAAAAGGAAAACTATTGGGGAGTTCCTGTCATGGCTCAGCAGTAACAAACCTGACTAGTATCCATGAGGACATAGGTTTGATCCCTGGCCTCGCTTAGTGGGTCAAGGATCTGGCGTTGCCCTGAGGTGTGGTGTAGGTTGAAGACAAGGCTTGGGTCTGGCATTGCTATGACTGGCAGCTTCAGCTCTTGATCCAACCCCTAGGAACTTCCATATGTGGAACGTGCGGCCCTAAAAAAAAAAAAATGGAAAGCTATTGGAGTGGTGTGGTGGGTTAAGGACCCAGTTTTGTTACTGCAGCGGCTCTTGTGGCACAGGTTCCATCCCTGGCCTAAGAATTTACACGTGCTGCAGGGAGAGCCAAAAAAAAAAAAAAAAAAAAGTTAAAGATGTTAATCCAGAATATATCCCATTATCTCTAGATATTTTCTATTAGTATATTAAAAAAAAAAAAACTGGTTTCTAATTCTTAAGTCCTGTGTGACTTGGGCAGAAAGAGTGGGATTATGGACTATTCCTTATCTATGGTCTTTCACGTTTCTGTGGGCTTAGATTTCCCAAGAATCGGGTTTACCTGATCGCTTCTTTTAGTGAAAGGTGTGACCATCACTTTTCTCTGTCAGTAGCCTGTGACTCAGTGATCTCAGAGTCTTATGGCTTAGGATACCATCAGATTCACGTTTCCAGCCCAGATCTCCCTTCTGAATTCCAGTCTGTTCTGCATCAGCCCTTCGCACTAGCTGTTCCTTCAGACATCCTACCCTTCCCTTCTCATCTTTGCTTGAATGTTGCCTTTTCACACGAAGCCTATTCTGGCCATGCCACCTAATATTGCAACCTACCCCTTACTCCCTGACTTCAATATTCCCAACCCCTTTAAGTCATTCTGTTCTTTCTTTGTCCACATCACATATCACCCTGCATCCTAGATACTTTGCATATTTATTATGCTTATTATTTGCTGTTGTTCCCCCTTATTAGTGTGTTAGCTCCATGAGAGCAGGGGCCTCTTGTTCCTTGGTGTATCGTAAGTGTCTGGAATAGTGCCTGGCACACGGCAGGGACTCAAAAAATATTTGTTGAATTATTTTTATTTGAACTGAACTAATGTATCTATGATGACATAGAGAAGAGCAATTCTTCTATCTTACCTAGATTTTATAAGTTAGGAAGTCTTTTGTTTTCCTTTTTTCCTTGCAAATGGATCAGAATTTATAAGCCTGTAAGAAGTGTGAGTCATAACTGACACTTTTAAGATAAAAGGGTATTTTGAAGTTAATTTGTTTAAAATGCAGTTAAGTAGGGCTGATTATCTACATGAGTTTATTTTGTAAACATGATTTTACATTATCATCTTCCCTCATCCCAAAGGAGACTAGAGTTTATTTTCTGGAGAAGAACAAGTTGCCCTGGGTTCAGGGACACCAGATGCAGTAGAAACAGGGGTAAGAAACAGGACTAGGAGTTCCTGTCGTGGCATAGTGGAAGCGAATCCGACTAGGAACCATGAGGTTGTGGGTTCGATTCCTGGCCTCACTGAGTGGGTTAATGATCCAGCGTTGCTGTGAGCTGTGGTGTAGGTCGCAGAGGTGGCTCGGATCCCACATTGCTGTGGCTGTGGCATAAGCCGGCAGCTGTAGCTCTGATCAGACCCGTAGCCTGGGAACCTCCATATGCAGTGGGTGCAACCATAAAAAAAAAAAAAAAAAAGAAACAGGGCTAAAATGTGGACTGAGCTATGGCACCAGCAGCCCCTCTCACAAGGAAAGCCAGGCTCTACCCCTTCAACAGTCCCCCATCCCAGTTTACCTCATCCTTCCATACAGAATTTATTTTTATGGCTTTTGTTGATATCACTGAAAATATTATTTCCTATATTTTGAGTTTGTGTTTTTACAACTAATACAGTTGAGGATCTAAAATTTTCCACTTTCAGGAGTAACTCTTGTGGCATAGCGGAAATGAATCCAACTAGGAACTGTGAGGTCGTGGGTTCCATCCCTGGTCTCGCTCAGTGGGTTAAGGATCTGGTGTCCTGAGCTGTGGCATAGGTTGCAGATGCAGCTCGGATCCCAAGTTGCTGTGGCTTTGGTGTAGGCCAGCAGCTGTAGCTCCGAATTGACCCCTAGCCTGGGAACTTTCATATGCTACGGGTGCGGCCCTAAAAAGCAAAATAAAATAAAATAAAATAAAATGAAGTTTGCTACTTTCCAAATTTCTTCCTTTCTTTCCTTCTTTCTCTCTTTCTTTTTCTTTTTCTTTCTTTTTTTTTTTTTTTTTACTTTTTGTCTTTTTAGGGTTGCACATGTGGCACATGAAAGTTCCCAGGCTGGGGTTGAATTGGAGCTGCAGCTGCTGGCATACACCACAGCCACAGCAACGCGGGATCCAAGCTGCGTCTGCAACCTGAACCACAGCTCACGGCAATGCCGGATCCTTAACCCACTGAGCGAGGCCAGGGATCGAACCCACAACCTCGTGGTTCCTAGTCGGATTCGTTAACCACTGAGCCACAATGGGAACTCCAGGTGAGACATGTTTTATGAAAATATAGGTAATTGATTTCAAAACACAGGTAAGTCTCCTTATTTTTATTATTATTATTTTTTTGCCTTATCTAGGGCTGCACCCGCGGCATGTGGAGGTTCCCAGGCTAGGGGTCTAACAGGAGCTGTAGCTGCCGGCCTTTGCCACAGCCACAGCAACGTGGGATCGAAGCCATGTGTGCAACCTACACCACAGCTCACGGCAACACCGGATCCTTAACCCACTGAGCAAGGCCAGGGATTGAACCTGCAACCTCATGGTTCCTAGTCGGATTCGTTAACCACTGAGCCACAACGGGAACTCCAAAGTCTCCTTGTCTTTATTTTTCTAAAAGTTTCCGTTAAAAGTATATACATTGAAGCCTTAACACCCAATGTGATTGTATTTGCAGAAGGGGCTCTGGGGAGATAGGATTAGATGAAGTCACTAGAGTGGGGCCTTAGTGATGGAGCTGGTGCCCTTCTAAGAAGAGACACCAGAGGGAGTTCCCATTGTTGCGAAGTGGAAACAAATCCAACTAGTATCCATGAGGATGTGGGTTTGATCCCTGGCCTTGTTCAGTGGGTTAAGGATCTGGCACTGCCATGAGCTGCAGTGTAGGTTGCAGACCTGACTCGGATCTGGTGTTGCTGTGACTGCAGCTGCAGCTCTGATTGGACCCCTAGCCTGGGAAATTTCATATGTCATATGTGTAGTCCTAAAAAGAAAGAGAGACACACACCAGAGGATAAACTTTCTCCCTATTCCTCTGTTGCTAACACCCTGTCTTAGTCTGTTCTGTTGACTATATTAAAACCATCATAGGATGGGTGGCTTATAAACAGCAGAAATTCATTACTCACAGTTGTTTTGGAGGCAGAGAGTCCAAGATCAGTATACCAGCATGGTCATGTTCTGGTGAAAGACCTCTTCTGGGTTGCAGACTGCTGACTTCTTCCTGTGTCTTCACATGGCGGAAGGGCCTAGGGAGCACTCTGGGTCCTTCTTTGGAAGTTCCCAGGCCAGAAACTGGAAACTGCAGTTGCAGTCCATCACAGCTTCAGAAATGTGGAGTCATTAGCCCATTGTGCCACAGTGGGAACTCTGTGGGTCTTTTTTAAAAATCACTAATCTCAAGGGTTCCACCCTCTTGACCTAAGAACCTACCAAATGCCCCAGCTCTTAACTCCATTAATTGGGTATTATGATTTCAATATGTAAATTTGGAGGGGACATAAACATTCAGACCATCCATAACATACCCACATTTATTTATTTATTTATTTATTTATTTATCTATCTGCTTTTTAGGGCCGTACCCGAGGCGCATGGAAGTTACCAGGCTAGGGGTTGACTGGATCTACAACTGTCGGCATACACCACAGCCGCAGCTATGCGGGATCTGAGCCACGTCTGCTACCTTTACCACAGCTCACAGCAATGCCAGATCCTTAGCCCGCTGAGCAAGGCCGGGGATTGAACCTGCATCCTCATGGATCCTAGTCGGGTTCATTAACTGCTGAGCCACAAATGGAACTCCACACACCCAAATTTATGTTTCCAACTCCAAACTCAGCATTTCACACTCTTAATTCCAAATGCATAGTGGACCCTTGGGTGTGTATTAGGATGGGTAGTAGGTATCTCGAGTTTAACAAGTCTGCTTCTGAAACTGCTCTACCTCCAGTATTTCCTGTCTCAGTAAATAGGAACATCTAACTGCTCAATCAGAATCATCCTTGACCTGTCTTTAACAGTAATTTAATCCATCAGAAAATTCTGTCGGCTTCATCTTCAGAATAATCTTTTATCACCTCCACTGCTACCACCTAGTTCGCTTCACTATTTTCTTTCACATGGATTATTACACCCTTGCATCCCCCACAGTTTATTCTCCAGAGAGCACTCACATGATTTATGTTCTTGTTTTGATTTGCCTCAAACAATACAGCATTCCTTACTGGTTCATACATATGTCCACGCATGCTCCCACCTCAGGGCCTTAGCTTCTGCTAAGGTGCTTTTTCTCCAGATATCAGTGTGGCTCACTTCCTGACTTCTCTGAGGCCTCTGGTCAAATAGTGTCTCATCAGAGGGACATTCTTGAATTACCCTGTATAAAATAGTTCCATATTCAAAGTTACTCCCTTTGGGGGTGTTTATATTTTGTCATCCCCCCCACTTTGAAGTTAGATACTTGACTTCCGTTCTTTTAGTCATTACCCTGAATGTTACAACATGCATTTTTAAGAAACTTTAACTTGTGATATTCATACGGAAAAGTGCATATATAAAGATAAATATCCTGATAAGTCTTCAAAATTAAACACATCTGTGTAACCAGCTCACAGATTAAGAACAAAATTTACTGAGTGCCCACTGTGGCACAGTAGGTTAAGAATTAGACTGCAGTGACTCCATTTGCTGTAGAGGTGTGGGTTTGTTCCCAGGTCTGGCGCTGTTGGTTAAAGGATCCAGCTTTGCTGCAACTGCAGTTCAGGTCACAGATGCAGCTCAGATTCAATCTCTAACCTGGGAACTTCCATATGCAAACCAAACAAAACAAAATTTCTAAAGTACCCCTGTTCTCCTTTTCAGTCACTAGCCTCTAAAAGGTAAACTTCTAACACTACCAGTTAATTTTACCTGTTTTTGTATACTGTAAATAGAATCATGTATTCTTTTGATTCTGGCTTCTTTTGCTCAATACTGTGTTTGTGAGGTTCATCAATATTGTTGTACGTGGCTGTAGTCTGTTTATTTACATTTCTGTGTGCACTCCGTTGTATGATACAGCAGTATTTATTTGCCCATTCCACTGCCGGTGGCTTCCAGTTTGGGGTTAGTATAAAGCGTGTACTGTGAGCATTCTAGTATATGTCTTTTGGTGAATATATGTATCCATTTGGTTATGTATCTCAGGATGGGATTACTGGGTCCTAATGTTCAGCTTTAGTGAATATACCACTACCTAATGCTTTTCTGAAATAGTTCTACCAATTTATGTCCTCACTAAAAGTGCCTGAAATGTTTGGTCCTTACTTTTAATCTAGATCGATTTATCGATTTTTATCCTTTATGTTTTTAACTTTTTGTTCATAAATCTATGACCATTTCAAAGTTGTTAAACTACTCTACTTTCTTCTAAAATTTTTTTTATCGTTTTATCTATCACACATTTGCAATCCATCTGGACTGATTTTTATGTTGTAACCAGGGATTGATATGAATATCCAATTGACCCAAGACCAATTTATTTAAAAGATGTTCTTTTTCCTTCACTTTTGTTCTAAATCAGGTGATTGTCCAAATGTATGCCTGAATTTGGATCTTTTTGTTCCATCTTCAGTTTATCTGTTTTTGCACCAATACATACTTCATTGTCTTAATTACTATAACTTTATAATAGGTTTTCATATTTAGGAATATAAGTCTACCTGTTAACAATATACATTTTTACTTATTAATATATATGTGTGTGTGTATGTGTGTGTGTGTGTGTATATATATATACATATACATATATATATATTTTTTGCTTTTTTTTAAAGGCCGCACCTAAGGCCTGTGTTCCCAGGCTAGGGGTGGAACCGGAGCTGCAGCTGCAGGCCTACACCACAGCCACAGCAGCCAGATCCAAGCCGTGTCCACGACCTACACCACAGCTCACAGCAATGCTGGATCCTCAACCCACTGGATGGGATTAGGGATCAAATGCGAATCCTCATGGATACTAGTCAGGTTCGTTACAGCTGAGCCACAATGGTGACTCCTCTTTTTTTTTTTTTTTTTTCTTTTTTCACCCTGTGCACGCAGAGGTTCTGGGGCCAGGGATGGAAACCATGCTACCCTAGTGGCAACGCGAGATCCTAAACCTACTGAGCCACCAGGGGGAGCGCCTTTATTTTTAATTTAATTTTTGTTTCCTGAGGTGGGTTGGTATAAATACTGCTATTACCAGAAAGGGGAACTCCAGTCATCCTCTGTCCCCCTTTCCACATGCTGCTTCCTTTTTCTGCATGGCTCTAACCACCTCTGTAGTACTATCTGTTTATTTTCCTATTTATTGTGGATTGAAGAAAAGTGTACAAACTAAAAGTTGCAAGTTAAGTTTTATCTGGGGACCTTACTGAGAATGATAGCCTGGGAGACAACCTCTCAGATAGCTCTGAACAACTGCTCTGAAGAGGTAAGGGAAGAGCCAAGATACAGAGGAGTTCTTGCTGAAGAAAAAACATGTAATCAAACACAAGAAGATTGCAGTTAAACACACACAAAAATCAGACATCTCAAGTTAATGATTTTAATGCTTCTCTATGTATAGGAAGATGCAAGAGTTTGGGCTCATTGAAATTATTCCTTAGATATGCATTTTAACTATCCAGGGCCAGGATGCAGCACGCTTTTCTTCAGCCTGTATTCCCCTCAGGGCGCACCATCAGTGGCAGCTGCAGTGGCTGATGGCTTGATGGTGGGCAATTCATTATTTACTGGAATGTCAGGCAACATTCCCTTTCTATGTTATTATTATCTATTTAATTTTGCCAGAATTAAGATCCGAGAAATCAAGGACTGCACTGTGATAACTGGTATCCCCTCAGGGCCTGTAATAACGTGGGGCGGATCTAGGTACTCAGAAGATGGTTGTTCAGGAGTTCCCTGGTGGCTCAGTGGGTTAAGGATCCTGCAGTTGGCTCTGCTGTGCTCTGGACGCTGCTGTGGTGCCCGGTCCATTCTGGCCCGGTGAACTGGGCATAGCCAAAAAAAAAAAGGAAGCTAGCTGTTGAACAAATGAATGAATGCTAGAGAAAGGGCTTCCCCACCAGAAGAGCTGGGCGGGCCACGTGTCTCTTGGGACCACTTTCAGGTAAAGTGGGCGGTTAGTCCTGTGGTCCCTGTCCCGGGTCTGGGAGCCCAGGGACGGGGGAGGGGGGCGGGGCGGGGCGGGGCGAGGCGGGAGGTTCGGCGCTCCGCGCAGCCCGGGTTCCGAATTCCGGGTTTTCGGGAGCGCCTGCCTCCCTGGAGAGGGCGGGGCCCTGGGGCCTCTCCCCGTGGGCGGGGCCGGTGGCGGGGCGTGCTGAGCCCGCCGGAAGACGCGCGGTGAGCCGGTGCTGGCGGCTGCTGGGCAACGTCTGGGGACACGCATCCTCGGGCCGGCGAGGGCAGGGCACGGCCGACCCGTGGCGCGGCCCCCGGCGAGGGCGCGTCAGGAGGGCGAAGGCGCCAGGACACTCGCGCTTCGGCCCAGGAGGCGGACGCCAGTGGACCTGGGCACTGCGGTGGGGCCGGCATCAAAGCAGCAGCCGGCGAGCTGTATCCTTCCCCGGGTCTGCGAGAAGGCGGTTCAGGGCACCCCTCGCATTGCTGTCCTCATAGCTCCGCTCCTGGGGACGGAGAAAGGACGCCTTGGAGGGCTGTGGCTTGATCTGGTGCCGCAGCACCAGCCCTAGGCCTCCTCTCGGGAATCTGGAAAAGATCTCCGGTCCAGTCCAGAGGCTGATAGTCCCCTGGACTTGCGAAGGAAACCTGCCCGAACGTTGGGCGTTTTTTGAAGAATCATTGTGTTGAGTGGGGTTGTGATCTGTCTATAAAAGGCTGGGAATGAGCAAAATCTGTTATCCCCTGTCCTTCCTGAAAGAGACACCCTCTGGAGCTGAAAGCCTCAAGAACAGGCGCTCTCACGCCCCCATTTCTGGTCCTAACAGCATCCAAGGCCGGTCTGGTGAGTAGGAAGCTACGCTGCCTGTGTTTGCAGTCTGTCAGTCCCGGGGAGGCATGCCTGGGAGCAGCGAGAAGGGGCGTCCTCGGAGTGAAGCTGCTCTGTTTTTAACCATTTCATAAGTAAAACGCGAAGGTTTCCTCACTTTGGTAACCAGACATTTTACTTTTTCTATATTCAGGGGCAGGATACTTTCCACATGTTCCTATCCATAGGATGCAGTCACAGCTGAAAACAAAAAGAAGTCAAATACCCTGACTCACAAACTTCAAGAGGTGAGGCCAGCTCCCTTACCACGGAGCCAGGAGTAGGACTGTTTTGGGGGCCCCGGTACAGTAACCAGGTACAGTCGACCCAAGACCGTTGTGGAGGCACCTGCTCAGCTGTCGGGGGGTTAGATGAAAGGATAAATTTGGGTGTTTTCCATATTTTTCTATTACAAACAGTTCTGCAATAGTCCTTGTTACACTCAAAGTGTATTTCCTCTATTTGAAGACATACTCCGCTGCCCCAGTTTTAACATTTCTGAAACCAGGATGCATCTTAACAGAGAGCTTAAAAGGACTTGCCCCGGCTGCTGGGCATGCACGTGGGTGGTGATGTGCCTGACAGTGCTTGCCCATGTGAAAACACAGCTGCGTGATTCCATCAGTTAAGATACTTGAACTTTAAATTCAGGTCTGTAATTGTTTTAAAAAATAACTTAAAAGGTAATGCTATGATTGTAGCATTGAAGCAGAGAGTTTATAATAATGTCTACTAAGGTACTGTATTCTCAGCATTGTTACAACCCTATGAAGTACACTTATTATCCCCATTTTCTAGATTATGAAACTGAAGCTCAGAGAGTTGATGTGTCTTAGAGTTTTTAAGTGCAAGTGTCAGGATTCTAGCCCAGGCCACCTATTTCTAAGCATGCTCTCTTACTTCCCAGGTCTGTATCCAGGCAGAGGGTGCATGCAGCTTACAAGGAGAGAGGTCAAGGCAGGGTCTGTGCGTGTGTACCTTTGGTGTTTGTGTGTCATTGGCTGTGAATGTGTGTACAGAACTGGAAATTAGAGCCACACCTAAAGCTGATTATTCTTATTCCCACACTGATACCAACTCTTCATTTTTGGATCTTTTGCAGTTTTAAATATATTCTTGCAAGTTCTGGAGTTCTACCTCTAGGATCGGTTTTCTGGATCACTTTTCTCCCGCCTTTTGGTCTACTAGAAGAGTATGAAGAGGCATGTACTCACACCTGTTCATCTGGCTGTCTGCCTTAATTTAGGAAAGGAGTCAGATTTTCAGAGTTGTTGAAACCACTTTACCTCTAGGAGCCCCAGGTTCTGGTGCAGGGGGGACACAAAGTCCTGAGGGCAGGCGATTGTGATCAGAGGAGGACGGCACCGAGGCGTCTCAGCAGAGGCTCTGGCAATTTCCTCGCCAGAAGCGGACAAGGCCAGTCAGGGTGGCATCATCATGCTGCAGCAGCTCCTGATCACCCTGCCCGCCAAAGCCAACACCTGGGTGAAGCTGCGCCACCCAGAGAAGGCCACAGAGGGGGCGCCCCTGTGGGAGGACGTGACTAAGATGTTGGAAGGAGAAGGTGAGGCTAGGCTGATGGAGGGGGAGGGGGAGGAGGAAGAGTTTGGTTTGCATGTGGAAAAGACAGGTGCACAGTGAGGTGGTCTCTTGGGTAGAAAACTGGAGGAAAGCAGGTCCTTGGGGCTCTTACTTGTGGCTTTGGGGAAAGGGACAGCTATGAGAGAAGATGCTGGGGGAGTTCCCATTGTGGCGCAGTGGAAACGAATCTGACTAGTATTCATGAGGATGCAGTTTTTGATCCCTGGCCTCGCTCAGTGGATCGGGGATCCGGCATTGCTGTGAGCTGTGGTGCAGCTGGACGTGGCCGGGATCCCATGTGGCTGTGGCTGTAGCGTGGGCCAGCCGCTGTAGCTCTGATTTGACCCCTAGCCTGGGAACCTCCTTATGCTGCTGGTGTGGCCCTAAAAGGCAAAAAAATAGTTGGGCTCTCAGCACTGGATCCTTGAGGCATATGCTCCATGCTGCTCCGATCTCCTGTTCTCGAATAAACACACAACAGGAAGACAGAATTCGGGGGTATTCCCCCCAGCGGCTCCCAAGTGTATCAGTGTGATTCATAGACAGCGGAGTCAAAGGATTCTACGCCCTTAAGCCCTCCAGTGGTTTTCCTTCACAAGTTTCAGTCATGTTAGCCCCAAATTAAAATTTTTTCTTTCTTTTTATCTCCTGCTAAGAGGATTGACATGCTTGGTTACTCTAATTTTCCCTTGGACTATGTGAATTCAGTGGGAAATATGTACAAGCTCGTCAGGACAGATGGAAGGGCAGAGGAATTCGTATGTCTCGTATGGTCTCTTAGCTCATACCTTTAACATTTCAAATTCAGCCTCTTTTTATTGTATTCTAGTTCTGTCAGGCAGGGACTTTGCTAAGCACCTTGACAGATGGAAAAATGAATAATGATCTCTACTGCTATTTTTTTTTGGCTGCGCTCACAGGATACCAAAATTCCCTGGCCAGGAATGGAACCAGCACCACAGCAGTGACCCAAGCCACAGCAGTGACAGTGCTGGATCCTTTAACCCACTAGGCACCAGGAAACTCCTCTACTGCTAATAATTAATTGATGGAGATAGACACACACCCAGAGCAAAAGAATAGAAAGTAGCCAAAGAATATTCTATGGCATACACACTCTTCTGTTCATTCTTATCAGAAAAATTTTCACAAAGCAGGTAGCATTGAATTGGGCCTTAGAAAATGTCTAAGCTTGTTATAGAAGAATTGGGGAAAAGATAAACAAGTGGGTACCTTAAAGAGTGGTTCAGAGAATGGAAACTATTCTAGTCTAACTGAGGGTTGAGAATGTGGTCCATATGTGAGTCCCACGCATAAAGGATGGTGGTTAGAGGGAACTAATGCTGTGGAGTTTTGCCTCAGGAGGATTTTAGAGTGCTTTGAAGTCCAAAGGATGTGTTTATATTTTTCTTTCTTATCAGGAACCTTTGGGCAAAGGAGTGGCTTGATAGATCTGTGCTTTTGTTTTTGTTTTCTTTTTATGGCCACACCAACAGCATATGGAAGTTTCCAGGCTAGGGGTCAAATCCAAGCTATAGCTGCCGGCCTATACCACAGCCACAGCAACACCAGATCCAAGCCACATTTGTGACCTACTCTGCAGCTTGTGGCAACACCAGATCCTTAACCCACTGAGCAAGGCCAAGGATCAAACCCACATCCTCATGGGAACTACATCGGGTTCTTTTTTTTTTTTGTCTTTTTTTGCCTTTATCTATAGCCACACCCGCGGCATATGGAGGTTCCCAGGCTAGTGGTCTAACAGGAACAGTAGCTGCCGGCCTTCGCCATGGTCACAGCAATGCGGGATCTGAGCCGCGTCTGCAACCTTTACCACAGCTCACAGCAACACCAGATCCTTAACCCACTGAGCAAGGCCAGGGATCGAACCCGCAACCTCATAGTTCTTAGATTCGTTAACCACTGAGCCACGAAGGGAACTCCCATCGGGTTCTTAACATGCTGAGCCACTGAGCCATGATGGGAACTCCTAGGTCTGTGCTTTTGGATCAGCATTGGCTGTTGGAAAATATTAATGCCCAAAGCAATGCACTAAAGATCCTTAGCATTAAGCAGCCTCCAGTCTGCTCTTGAGTGGCTCTAAATGTCCCTCTTAGTGAAGGTGCTGAGAGGGGGCCATATTCAGCAGGTCCGCAGGCAATATTTCTATTGAGGGGGGGTGATGCAAACTTTCTGGCTCTTTTCCTTCCTCAGCTCTGCTATCTCAGGATGCTAACAAGACCCAGGGGAAAAGTTTAAAGGATGAAGTCACTCCCAGGGACCTGACGGACCTGACAGCAGACCCCCAGGTGGGTTGGAGTTTTCTGTCATTTTTTTTAACATGCTTCTTGGTTTTGGTTTTTAAGATGATACCTTGCCTTTTTTTTTTTTTTTTTTTTGGAGTTGGGGTGTGTTGAGGCTGACAGATTCAATCCAGGGAACTCAGCGCAAGTCAGTCTTGTACAGAAAACTGGGCAGAAGTGGTGGTAGTTTCCCTGCTCATAGAAAACGTTTTTTTCTAACCAACACCTAGATCTAACATGGTGCGAATTTCTGTAGAGAAAGCACACTGAGTGATATCATTCTGGCCCCTAAAAACCAACCGATGCCATTGGGATCAAGATAAACCTCGATTTTTGTGAGGGTTTTTTTTGTGTGTGTGCTTTTCAGGGCCACACCATGGCATATGGAGGGTCCCAGACTAGGGGTCCAATCGGAGCTACGGCTGCCGGCCTGTGCCACAGCCACAGGAACATCAGATCTGAGCCGCGTCTGCAAACTACACCACAGCTCACAGCAATGCCGGATCCTTAACCCACTGAGCAAGGCCAGGGATCGAACCCATGTCCTCATGGATACTAGTCGGGTTTGCAACACCAGATACTTTACCCACTAAGCAAGGCCAGAATCGAACCCTCAATCTCATGGTTCCCTGTTGGATTTGTTTCCGCTGTGCCACGATGGGAACTCCTAGTTCCAGGTTTCCAAATGACATCATTTCTCTTCAGCCTAAGGAACATCATTTAGCATTTCCTGTAGTGTAGGTATTCTTTTTTTTTTTTTCTAGTACTTATTAATGTATTTATTTATTTATTGTCTTTTTGCCTTATCTAGGGCCGCACCCACAGCATATGGAGGTTCCCAGGCTAGGGGTCTAACAGGAGCTGTAGCTGCCAGCCTTCGCCACAGCCACAGCAACGCAGGATCCAAGCCGCATCTGCAACCTACACCACAGCTCACAGCAACGCCGGATCCTTAACCCACTGAGCAAGGCCAGGGATCTAACCTGCAACCTCATGGTTCTTAGTCAGATTTGTTAACTACAGAGCCACGATGGGAACTCCTTATTTATTTATTTTTTATTTCAATTATAGGTGTACAAAAATCATCACAAGTCAATTTGATGGCATTTGCGTCCCAAACCCTCAGTGCATCCCCCCACCCCCCATGTAGTGTAGGCATTCTGATGTATTCTCACAGCTTTTGGTAATCTGAAAATGTCTTGATATGGTGTTCCTATTTGAGGATCTTTTATTAGGTATAGAATTCTAGGGTGGTCGTTTTCTCTTTTGAGCACTTTAAAGATGTTTCATAATCTTTTAGCTTGTTTTGTTTCAGATGAGAAGTCAGCTATTATTCGTACTCTTTCCTTAGATGTGACTATTTCTATGTCTGTTTGTTTTATACCAACTTTTCTTGGCTTTTTTGTTCCTCCTTTGTACCTTCCTTTCACCACTTCTATGATCTTTCCTTTTATCTTTGCTCTTCAGCAGTTTAAATGGTGTGATTGGAAATTATATTCTTTGATTTGGGGGGGTGAGTGCTGGCTTTTGGATTAGTGGGTTGATTTTTTTTAATCAAATTGAAAAAAAATTCAGCTTTTATTTCTGCAAATATTTTCTCTGTTCATTCTCTCTTCCCTCTCCTCCTGAGATCCTAATTACATGTGTATTAGACCACTTGTTGTTATCCCAGGTTTTTTGGAGTTTTTTTTCCCCCCGTCTCTTGGTGCTTCCATTTGAATACTAATCTACTGACCTGTGTTAAGTTTCACTGATCTTGTCTTCAGGATCCATCTGCTGTTAAGTCTA
Source organism: Catagonus wagneri (assembly GCA_004024745.2). Lineage (NCBI taxonomy): Eukaryota > Metazoa > Chordata > Mammalia > Artiodactyla > Tayassuidae > Catagonus > Catagonus wagneri. Next base: position 33,045,869 of record PVHT020000066.1, on the reverse strand, counting down.
TCCAATGGATTTTGTCAGATACTGTATTTTTTCAGTTGTATAATTTTCTTTTTTGTTTGTTTGCTGCACCTGTGGTATATGGAAGTTCCTGGGCCAGGGATCAAATCTAAGCTGCAGCTGCGACCTATGCCACAGCTGCAGCAACCCTGGATCTTTAACCCACTGCACTGAACTGGAGATCAAACCTGTGCTGCCGCAGAGACAAAGCTGGATCCTTAACCTACTGTGCCACAGCAGGAGCTCCAGTTGTAGAATTTTCTTTTAGCTCTTTTTTAGCTTTCTATCTCTCTCCTCAGTAACTCCTGTGTTCTCACCTATTCTATCTATATTTTATTGTAAAATCTTCAACATATATTTTAATAGATGCTTTAAACTTCTTGTTTCCTAATTCTAATGACTTGGTTACCTGGGAGTTTGCTTTTTTAATTTTGTTTTCTTGGCTATAGGTCAGATTTTCCTTTTCCTTCATATATCTCTTCATATATTTTTTAATTGAAGTTCAGATATCATGTATAAAAGAACAGTAGAGGATGAAATGTGCTTAGATATTTCCATTTCTCCATCAGCTTGGATGTTGAAGTTGTGAGGAGAATAACTCCCATGGCTTCCAGTTCTTTGAGGAAACCTCACATGTGTGGCCTTCTGGCCAGTCATCTACAATTTCATATTGTTGGAGCATTCATTGTATCCCTGGGGTTGCAGCCTTCTATAAGTTTGCTGTGGCTAACCCAAGAAGGAAGCCATATGCAGATTTCTACAGAAATTGTGATGGCATGAAAGATTTTGAGGTGATGAGGAAGGCTAATATCTTTCAGAGTACAAAGTGATTCTGAAATACAAAGAATTTGGAGTTCCCGTCGTGGCTCATTGGTTAACGAATCCGACTAGGAACCATGAGGTTGCGGGTTTGATCCCTGGCCTTGCTTATTGGGTTAAGGATCCGGTGTTGCCTTGAGCTGTGGTGTAGTTTGCAGACGCGGCTCGGATCCCGCGTTGCTGTGGCTGTGGCAAAGGCCGGCAGCTACAGCTCCTGTTAGACCCCTAGCCTGGGAACCTCCGTATGCCATGGGTGCGGCCCTAGATAAGGCAAAAAGACAAAAAAAAAAAAGAGATATGAAGAATTTCTTTGGCTGATTTTGATGGAAGTTTGTTGCTGACCTGTGTTCTTGAACTGTGAAACAGGACCGTCTGTGCTAAAGAATAGTTTATCTTGATAAATAAATAATTAACAAATAAAAATATATAAGATGGGGAGTTCCTGTTGTGGCTCAGCAGAGTTAAGAACCCAACACATTGTCTTTGAGGATGCAGGTTCAACCCCTGGACCTCACTCAGTGGGTTAAGGATCCACCATTGCTGTGAACTGTGGTGTAGGTCGCAGACTTGGCCCATACCCTGCATTGCTGTGGCTGCGGCTACAGCTCCTATTTGACCCCCTAGCCTGGGAACTTCCATATGCTGCAGGTGCGACCACAAAAAGAAAACAAAAAACAAAAGATAGATAGATGATAGGTAGATAGATAGATAGATAGATAGATAGATAGATAGATAGAGTCTGTTTGTTTATTTTGTCTGTTCTGTTTATTTCCAAAAGACTAAGCCGTTCCCCCTGACTGGTGGTTAAGGTGAGGGTCTGATTAGTCCAATTTTTCCTAGAGCTCTGGCTGAGCTCTGACTGAGATACCCTTTGATTTGATTGATTTCGCTTCTGATTAACCCAGCTGCTACAATTGCCGCATGCCACCGCTGCTGAGGGCCCAGTCCTTTCTATCTCTTCAGTATTTAGGTTAGACCCCAGTAGCAGACAGGTTTGTTAATCTTACATTAAACTCCAGCAGAGCCCCAGGATTTCAGCTCGACAGGAAAGCCTCTTGCTCCCCTCTCCTCCCGTGTGACCTTACCTCCTTCCCCTCTCCCATTCACTAGCCCACCTCCGACAGTGCCAGCCACTCTCCTCGTCCTCAGACAAGCCAAGGATGCTCTCACCTCATGTCCTTTGTCCCTGTCCAGAATTTTCTCCTCTCAGATCTCCACGTGGCTCTTCCTCACTGAATGCCTGTCTCTAATCAAATATCACCCTTTTAGGGAGGCTTTCCCCAACCACCTTACGTGAAAGATCCTTCCGCCTTCGTGGTGGCTCTCTCTGTTCCCCTTATCCTGCTTAATTTTTTTTTCCCAAGACATGTATGGCCGTCTGTTCTTCTATGTTTAATTATTTATAGTAATTTCCAGAGAATCGCCAAACAGATCCAGAGGAAGCTCCCAGTAAAACTAGTTTAGAATCTCTCAGAATTTAGAATATTGTCAGAACACCTTGGACCTAGGTGGAGGTAGTCTCTGACTGAAAAGGAACATATTTGGTGTTCTAGGAACTGTTGACCTTCAAGGACATATCCGTGGACTTCACCCAGGAGGAGTGGGGGCAGCTGGCCCCTGCTCATCGGAATCTGTACCGGGAGGTGATGCTGGAGAACTATGGAAACCTGGTCTCCGTGGGTAAGGATGGGCTCCACATACAGCGAGAAACCTGCCTGTTACAGAGAGTCATTATTCCTAAATAATTAAACGTTGTCGATTCCCTGGGTCTGGTCTTGGGTTCTGTATTGGAGATAGATGTCTCGTTCCTTTGAAATTCAGGTCAGAACATATCTGAATCTCCTTCCCAGGGGAACACTTTCGCTTTGCAGAGCAAGAAGAGAAAGACAGACTGTGGTCCCCTTCTGTGTTTATGGAGAGTCTAAATACCAGAGGGCTGGAACTGCATTCCCAGGATGGTCCTTTGACCTCAGCGTGAGTGTTCATATCCTTTTTTCTCGTTCCATAAGCAGGATATCAACTTTCTAAACCTAGTGTGATTTCCCGGTTGGAGAAAGGAGAGGAACCATGGATGACCGAGAAAGAAGGCCCAGGAGAGCCCAGTTCAGGTGAGACCGAAGGCAGAGGGTACCAGCCAGAGCGTCCAACGTCTTCCCAGGCTGTGAGGAAGGCTGCCGTCAGTGGATGGGGATGCCCTGAACCCAGGTTCCCCCCTCCCCTTGCCACCCCTTTCCTTCAGCTGACCTTGCAAAGGTCTCTCTGGGGTTCAGAGGCAAGAGAAGTCTTCTCTTCATTAAAGTTAAACTTGATTCTCCCTTTCTTCAGTAACCTAAAGTTCACCAACTTCCATTTTACAATCCTAGCTTTGATTCTCACTTTCTTTTAACTTAAGTATCTTAGTTTATTGTAAAAACTACTCTCTTTTTAAAAAAAATTGAAGTATAGGGAATTCCCACTGTGGCTTAGCAGTAACGAATCCAACGGGTATCCATGAGGACGTGGGTTCAATCCCTGGCCTCACTCAGTGAGTTAAGGATCCAGCGTTGCCTTGAGTTGTGGTATAGGTCGCAGACATGGTTTGGATCCTATGTTGCCATGGCTGTGGTGTAGGCCGACAGCTGCAGCTCCGATTCAACCTCCAGCCTGGGAATTTCCATGTGCCGCAGAGTGTGACTCTAAAAAGAAAAAAAAAGGTAGTAAGTATAGTTGATTTACAATGTTGTGTTAATTTCAGGTGTACAGCGCAGTGATTCTTTTCCCTTTCAAGTAATTACAAAATATTGAGTGTAGTTCCCTCAGCTATACAGTAGCTCCGTGTTGGTTATCTATTTTATATGTAATAGTATATATATGTTAATCCCAAACTCCTAACTTATCCCTCCCTCCCTCTTTCCCCTTTGGTAATCATTAAAAAAAATATATGTGGAATGCTTCACGAATTTGCACGTCATCCTTGCATGTCATCCAGTTTTAATATATGTGCTGCCAAAGCAAGCACTGTAACAGCTACTTTATGGAAAATCCCCAGGAGAAATTACCACAGGATTCCTTCTTATCAAATCCAATGGTCTTTAACAATCTGCTTAAACTTTGTTTTTATTATGAAATATTTTAGACATTCAGAAAGGCATAGAGAACATTATAATAAATTTCTATGTAAATTTCACTTAGATTAAGAAATACAACAGAGTTGAAGCCCCTCTCTTCCTCTTCTACCTTTTGAAATAAGCAACTCTTCTGAGTTTAGTTTCAGTTCAGTTCAGTATGTATCTTCTTACTTTTTATTGCATGTGTATATCCCCAAACAATATATAATATTGTTTTACATGTTCTTATTCTTTAAATAAATGGTATATGTACCTCTCCCACTTGCTTTTTTCATTCAACACTGTTGATGTTAATCAAAAAAGACCTACTGCATAACATAGGGAACTCAATATATAGGAAAAGAATCTGAAAAATAGTGTATATGTATAACTGAACCACTTTGCTGTACACCTGAAACTAAGACAACTTTGTAAATCACCTAACTTCAATAAAAAATTTAAAAAATTGTTGATGTTTATTCATATTGTTTTAGGTCATTCATTTCCATTGAATTAATAAACCACACTTTATCCATTTTCCTGTTGATAGACATTTATACTGTTTCCAAATTTAGGGGTTACACAGATGCTGCAGTAAATCTTTGGATACATATCCTCTCATGTACATAGCCAAGTGTTTCTCTGAGGTATTTGATAGAAGCAGATTTGTTGGGTCATGGGGCAAGCGCACCTGTTTCGACAGGTATTTCCAAATTGTCCTTCAAAGCAAATTGTACCAATAAGCAGGTTTTGAGAGTTTCCAGGACTCAACATCTTTGTGAACGCTTGGTATAGTCAAACTTTCACATTTTTATAAATTCATAAATTTAGTGAATATGGAATCTGTTTTTCCCCATTTTCCTGATTCCTAATAAGAGGGAGTATTTTTTTCATGTTTATTGACCATCCATCCAGGATTTCTTTTCTGTAAATTACCTGTTTATATCTTTTGCCAGTTTTTCTATTATAATTTTTCCTTACTGATTTATGGAAATAAAGATATTTTCTTTTTAGGGCCACACTTGTGGAATATAGAAGTTCCCAGGCTAGGGGTCAAATCAGAGCTGTAGCTGCTAGGCTACACCACAGCCACAGCAACACCGGATCCTCAAACCCACTGAGCGAGGCCAGAGATCAAATCTGTTTTCTCATGGATATTAGTCAGGTTCTTAACGTCCAGAGCCACAATGGGAACTCTTATTTTATATAAAAAATTTTTTTCATATATAGGTTGAAATCTGAATTTATTTTATATGTACTGTGAGGTAAGGATCTAGTTTAGCTTTATCTATGTGGACAATGAGTCTAGGAAGCAATTATTGAATAGTTAGTGCCACTCCGTCACCCGCCAAGTTTCCTCATATTCTTGGGTCTATTTCTGGGCTCTCTCTATTCTGTTCGATTTTTCTGTTTTCTATCCCAACTCTTATGTCAGACTATCTTAATTAGTATATTTCATAGTGAGACTTAAATCTTGTTCTTCAAAATTGTTCTGGCTCTTGTTAGCCCCTTGCTTTTCCATGTAAATTACATAATGAGTGAATCAGATTGCACACATACAAATACACTGGTGGTTATTTTGATTGGAATAGAATTGAATTTATAGAGCAATTTGAGGGGGAATTAATGTTATGATGCTGAGTCCTACTATCTAGGAATATGCTATATTGCTCTACTTACTGATATTTCCTAATTTTTTAAAATAAAGTTTCTGGATTTCCCACCATGAAGGTCTTATTCATGTGGTACATCCTTTGTCAGATTCATCCTAATGATGCTTTTATAGATGCTTTTGTAGATGGTATAAATTTTTTATTTTTTTGTTTTTGTAGATGGTATAAATTTTTTCAATTACATTTTCTCTTTGTTGCTAGTGTGTAATAATGTAATTGTTTTTGATCTTCTGGCCAGCCCCCTTGTTTCATTCTGTTATTAATTCCAATTATTTGTACATTCCCCTGGGTTGTCTCTTTTTCAGCTTATAATAATGAAAATAATAATAAAAGCTACCATGGGAGTTCTCTCCTGGGTCAGTGGGTTAAGATCCAGCATTGTCACTGCTGTGGCTCTGGTTACAGCTGTGGCAGATTTGATCCCTGGCCTGGAAACATGCTCATGCCACGAGTGTGGCCAAAATAATAATAATAATTATAAAAGCTACCATGAATGTTCTTTTCCTGCCTCTGGATGAAATCTCAAAGAGGCCCCGGAGATGGTCCAGTCCCTTTTAATATCAAGAAAAGCCTGATTTTAGTGAAATGTTTAGATCAATGCAATAAAACTCCCAACTTCAAAGTTAAATCTTCTCTCCTACCCTATCTTATGCCTGCTTCAACTTAGGTACTGGATTAAGGAGGTGTCACAGATGGCCTGTTCTCTCCTTACCTATCTTCTTCTTCTCTTCCAGGACCAGATCAGGGGCCTGCAGAACACAGACTTTATAATTGCATGTATTCATTTAGAATTTAGGATTTGGAAGTACTAATGATCCTTCTGTGTTGATCAAAAATCCTACAAGAGGGAGTTCCCGTTGAGGCTCAGCGGGTTATGAACACAACTAGTATCTATGAGGATGTGGGTTTGATTCCTGGCTTTACTTGGTAGGTTAAGGATGCAGCATTTCTGTGAACTGTGGTGTAGGTCACAGATGTAGCTCAGATCTCTCATTGCTGTGTCATAGCCTAGCCTGGGAACTTCCATATGCCACAAGTGCAGCCCTAAAAAGAAAAAAAAAATCCTATAAGAAGTTATTCTTTTCAAGAATACAAAACTATCTGTTGAAATAATAGTAATGGTGCAATAAATTATCAAGTAAGAAAACCAGTCAGAATTATAAAGATTAAAGGATATTTTCATTAGAATATAATAGCAGTAGCAACATAGCAGTCTGGGTTTCTTACAAGTCTCTTATGTACATATTAATAACACTTCCAGGGACCGATTAATAACTACAGGAAGCAGCACAATGTATAAATATTAATAAAATTTCAGTAAAAAACAGCTTGACATTCTTGTGACTGTTCTTAGTTAAAACATTTATTTTTTTTTTCCTTTCTGCTTTTTAGGGTTGCACCTGTGGCATATGGAAGTTCCCAGGCTAGGGATTGAATCAGAGCTACAGCTGCTGGCCTATACCACAGCCATAGCAATGCAGGATCCAAGCCACATTTGCAACCTACGCCACAGCTCACAGCAACACTGGATCCTTAACCTACTGAGCGAGGCCAGGGACCAAACCTGCATCCTTATGGATCTTAGTCGGGTTCATTAACCGCTGAGCCACAAAGGGAACTCCCCAAACCTGATTTTTTGAACAGGCTGGAGTAGGGAGAGGGAAATATTTTATCTTTCTGAGAATGTTGTTCAAAAGTAGTTATCAATTAAAAAGACATGTTAAGACTTAACCCCGAAACTTCATCATTTAGTCTTAATAGAAGGAAGAAGACTAAAATTTAGAATTTTCACCCTGTATAAAATAATCATACCTTTACCCTGTTCTCTGTTTCTTAATTTCCCATTACCTCACCAGGCTGCACAGCTATATTTAAATATACTCGAAATCTTGTGTACTTTATATGTATTTTTATTTAAATCTCTGTTCCATACCAGTACAATGATTGATTTTTTGAAGCATAATGAATGATATTTGTATTTTTTCCATTTCTTTTAGACCTGATGAGTAAAACAGACACCAATGCTTCAACTGCAGAGAACAACATTTTACAGGAACAGTTATATCATAGCATGATGATGGAAAGTTTTATGAGGGATGATGTCATTTATTCTACATTGAGAAAAGTCTCAAAATATGATGATGCGTTAGAAAGGCATCAGGATAGCCATGGAAGAGATGTGAGACAAACCATCTGGATGCATAAGAAGAGAGGCCAAGAAACTAACAAATTTGGCAGAAGTATTACGAGTTCAAATATTGTTACAGAACAGAGGCACCGTAAATGTGACACACCTAAAAAGAGAAACAAATACAAATCAAATTTGATTAATCATCCAATGAGTTACATACAAACAAAAACCTATGAATGTAATATATGTGAAAAAGTCTTTAAACAACCCATTCACCTGACTGAACACATGAGAATTCATACTGGTGAGAAACCTTTCAGATGTAAGGAATGTGGAAGGGCCTTTAGTCAAAGTGCATCCCTTAATACACACCAGAGAATCCACACTGGTGAGAAACCCTTTGAATGTGAAGAATGTGGCAAAGCCTTCAGACATCGCTCATCTCTTAATCAACATCACAGAACTCACACTGGAGAGAAACCCTACGTATGCGATAAATGTCAGAAAGCTTTCAGCCAGAACATTAGCTTGATCCAACACTTGAGAACTCATTCTGGAGAGAAACCATTTACATGCAATGAATGTGGGAAAACCTTTAGACAGATTAGACACCTTAGTGAACATATAAGAATTCATACCGGGGAGAAGCCATATGCATGCACTGCATGTTGTAAAACCTTTAGTCATAGAGCATATTTAACGCATCACCAGAGGATCCATACTGGAGAGAGACCCTACAAATGTAAGGAATGTGGGAAAGCCTTTAGGCAGAGGATACACCTTAGCAACCATAAAACTGTTCACACAGGAGTGAAAGCATATGAATGCAAACGCTGTGGAAAAGCCTATAGGCATGATTCATCGTTTAAAAAACATCAGAGACATCACACAGGAGAAAAACCTTATGAATGTAATGAATGTGGAAAAGCCTTCAGCTATAATTCATCGCTCACTCGACACCATGAAATACACAGGAGGAATGCCTTCCAAAATAATAGGTAAAAACAGGTTCTTCAGTGTGAGAACAAAAGTCTAAATTAGTGATTCTACACTTTGAATTTCAGGACTCTAAATTTGAGGAATTGATATAACAATGCCAAATTTTAATTTTTCCCATTGTATAAATAAACATTACATTGACAACTACTACCTGCTAATACCTCTACACAATGTTCTTAATTGAGAATAAAGAATGACCCTTCAAATTAAATTCAACAATATGGAAAATTGACACATTTTTATGATTTCGTGGCAGATTAATTATTTATGGCATAGACTAGCATTTGGAAACTATTGTTTAAAATGTCACCACCCTATTTTTTTAATTTAAAATTACTATATATATATATATATATATATATATATATATATAAAATAACTTTTTTTCTTTTTAGGGCCACACCCACGGCATATGGAGGTTCCTGGGCTGGGGTCAAATTGGAGCTACAGCTGCTGGCCTACGCCACAGCCACAGCAACTCCAGATATGAGCCACGTCTGCGACCTACAGCACAGCTCACAACAACACCGGATTGTTAACCCACTGAGCAGGTAGGGGATTGAACCTGCAACCTCATGGTTCCTAGTCGGATTCGTTAACCACTGAACCATGATGGAAACTCCTAAAATTATTTTTTTAATGGGGAAAACTTTCACAGAGTATAAAGTTCAAAAGGCACAGTCAGGATTTCTCTTGTGGTGCAGCAGGTTAAGGGTCTGAACTAGTCGCAGCTGTGGTATGAGTTCAGTCCCTGGCCCAGGAACCTCCACATGCTCTGTGTGCAGCCAAGAAAAGGGGGGGGGGGGACACAGTAAGTGCAAAACCTACCTCTATCCCCACCAAGAAATTCTTAGAGGCAACCATTTTTTATAACTCATGTTTTTATGCACTGTTTACATCCAAGAGAATACAAGTACACATTTTTTCTTTTTAAGCATAAATAGCAGCTTTCTATACAAACACATCTGCATATTACTTTTATTGCTTCACCATATACCATGGAGGTCATTCCATATAAGTAAATAAAGTGCCTACTCATTCTTTTTCACAGCTGCATAGTATTCTATTGTTTGTACTTTGTTTAGCCACTACACTATAGATGACTTTTGGATTTCCAAACTTTGTTTATATGATGTTGCAATGAATATCCTACATTTTTGTTTCTCACACACATACGTACATACATAGGGTAAATTCCTAGAACCAGAATTTCTATGGTAAGTGTATGTGCATCTGTATGATGAATATTGCCAAACTAACCTTCAGAGAAGTTGGACAAATTTATTTCCCACCAGCAAGATATAGAACTGTAGGAAACATATCTCGTGCTGAAGCGTCTCCTGGACCAACAGCCCTACCATCCATCAAAGAAGTATCAGCTTCTCAATAAAATAGCCTGGAAGTACCAAGTGAGTAATCACCATCCCTGGTGACAGTGAGAAATCTGCATCTTATCAAAAGCAGCCAAACCCAACAAAATCTGTTGGTGAAGGAAAAGACGTCTCTCCACCAATTCCTCCAGTCCCTGACTTCTGAGGCTGGAACTGTCTGATGAATTAGAGCCCCTTCAAAGGGACTGATCCACGTGCCTTAGCAAGTATAATCTTGGCTGCAACCCCTTTATTTGAAATGGAGGAAAAATGATAGGTGAGTCAGAGTACTTATAGCTCCAGTTTTAGTAATAAGGGCCAATGGGACAATTCCTGGACCCTATTTTTGAGGGAAACAGACTTCCTTTTCTCCCACTGGACACAAATCTGGAAAAATTTGTCCCTGGAAGCTAATGCCAGTGGAAGACGAAGGAGATTGCCTATAAATGGAAAAATACAGAGAAATCTAAGAACCAGAGAGAGAGAAAAAACTCAATTCTGGTCACACTGACACCTGGATCAAGCCTCACCTGAAGCTAGGGCTCTGGGGTTTTCAAACTGATAAATGAATAAACCCCAATTCATTCAAGGGTTCAAATATCCTACATTTGAGGCTGCCTGTTTTTAGCAAAAGCACGGCCAAGTCTTACATCCTTAACTCATTCCCAGCTTTCTAACTTCCTAGCTTAGGGCTAACTTTTCTGGCTTTCTTCAACTAAGCAATGCCCTTTTCAATGACCAGAAACTAGTGTTTGGCTGAAGACAGGCTAATCTTAGGACAGAGAAGAGAAGAGTCTCAAATAGAGAATAGTGCCAGTGGGTTTCTTTTAAGCATATAAAAATCATGTCAGTAATTGTTCTAGCACCTGTGAGGAACACAAATTGGAACAAGATAAATTCCTTTCCCTTAGGTTCTGATGCTCAAGAACAGCACCTTCAAAGAGAAATATAATGTGAGCCACAACACGAATGTGAACCACATAAATTAAAATTTTTCTGGCAGCTACATTAATACAATAAAAAGAATAAGTAAACTTAATTTTAAAAATATATTTCATTTTACACAATATACCCAAATAGTATCATTTCAACATGTAATCAATATAAAATGATTAGTTAATTATTTAGTTTTTAAACTAAATCTTCAAAATAACTATTTTGTAATTACAGCATAACTCATTTTGGACTAACCACATTTCAAGAGCTTAAGAACCATAAATGCCTAGTGTCTACTGTGTTGGACAGTGAAGCTCGAGCGAGCACTCATATAAATACTTTTACCATATAGATACTTAAATGGAACACTAATAGTATGATTTAGAGGTACACATTCTATGCTCTGAAAGAATAAGGAAGGTAAGATGGAGAGAAGAAAACATATGTGTCCAACGGTATTTCCATAGTTACAGATATCCCTGGAGGTGGAAGAACTAAATCAATGACTTTTGTAAACGGATGAGCCTTAAATGCCCAGCCTTCTTAAGACAGCCTTCTGAGGAAAGGGTAACTTTTTTGAAATTTGAGAATGAAAGTTTTGGGGGAACATCATCCTGCTGTCTTGAACATTTCTTTTCCCCATAGCATGACCACTTCTGAATCTCTTCTGTTTCATTCCACCAGCACCACTGCTCCCTCAAAGTTTGCTTGAAAATAACAGGCCCATGCATGGAGAAGTTAAAGAGGGGCTTTGGTGGCACTGGGAATTACATCCTGGTGAAGGAAGGTTATACTTGGGAGGAGGCAGAAAACTCAAACCTCAGTGTCGCAATGAGCACTCATATTTCACTTAAGGTTTTCCTCAGCTTTCATATTTCCAAGAACAAGGACATTTTCCTACACGACCACAAATAATTTTCACACTCAGGATATCAGTAATTGATAGTATTATCTGTATCATGTTTAAAGTTCCCCAACTGACACAAAATGTCCTTTGCAGTTTAAAAAAAAAATTTTTTTTTTGTATTTTTATTTAAGGACTCCTTCCCCATTAGAAAGTCTGAAAGGTATTTAGGTCTTTAATCCTCCTGGAATTGATAGTTGTGGTGAAGTGAGATAGGGGTCCCATTTTACATTTTGCTCATAAGGATACCCTATTGTCACAGAATGTTCATTGAAGAGACCATCTTTTTTTTCTCCATTGCTACGTATTGCCACTTTTGTCATAAACCAAGTTTCCAAATATGTGATAAAACTGTAAAGAAAAGCAAAGTGATTGTCATAAAAGTTAGGCTAGTGGTTTCCTTAGGAAGGAGGCACGGCAGTGTATTTGGTAAGGGCCTGATACTATTCCATTTTTTGTTCTACATGATGACATGTCTATTCAATAATTATTTTACTTACCTTTATATTATACTTCAGGATATAATTGCGTTATACTTCCTAATAAAAGGGCTAATTTAAAAGTAAGCAAATAGAAAAAAATACATTGATGAAACTAGCACTAGCATCTTTGTAAAGTGAGTTAGTGGCTGTCCCCTCAACTGTGAAAGCTGGTGCAAGGTGCAAAGAAGGGGATACAGAATCCAAGGTGACAGAGCACAGATGCAGCACTAACAGGCAGACACTGGTTTGGCGGTAGCTCGGAGCCCCCAAGAGTGGGAGCTTCTAGGTCAAGTAACAGCGTAATCCCGTAATCCCGTTCTGACTCAAACCACACGCACAGCCAGCAGCGAACAGGTACCGCCTCCTCAAAAGTGGCATCAAAACCCTCCTCCCAAACTGCGAGAGGGGACTGGGCGGCGCCGAGTGAGGACTCCCGTCAGAGCCGCAGGTTCGCGAGGACTGGGCGGCGCCGCTGAGGCCTCTGGGAGGGGGCGGTCCTTGGGCAGCCGCTGGGCCTTCTGGGCCTGGTTTCCCACAAGCTTAATGCGAAGAGGGAAACGAAAGGTATCCTGAGGGGCTTGCACTTGCGCGTCTTTTGGAAGAGTCTGGGAGCGATTCCAGAGCTGCGTTGGGGACAGTGGGGTTCGGAGGAGTATCTAAGGGTAGAGGAAGGCTGGCGAGTGGGGCTGGAGGGATGAGGGGTTGCGTTTTGGAGCCCAGGGATCTGTCCCTGCCGTTGCCGAGTGCGAGAGGCTCCGGGGCAGCCCCTTATCTCGTCTGCTTCTGTGGGTTCAGGACCTTCCGCGCTCCGAAGACCCTGCTGTCGGCTAGAACCCCTTCTGGAGGCCAGCGACCCTTTGCTTGCTCCTTGTAGGGAGTGCCGAGTAGACTTTCGGGCATGCATGGAACTCCTGGGGGGACAGTGGTTTGGTGCCGGTGGCTAGGCCCCTGCTGAAGGCAGAAGTCTCGGAGCCACCAAGTCCGGGCAGCACCGAACAAGTCAGGATGTTGAAGATGAAGGCAGTGGCAGTTCCGCAGGCAGCAGAAACCTATCAGAGAGGAAAAGCCTCTGAGTGAGATCTGTGCCCGAGCTTCTGGGTCGAGGTGGGGCTGAAAGAGAGGGAACTGACCTCGGAGCTCTTGGGGAACCTTTTTTATTGCCGACACTTTTACTTGCAGGGAGCAGGGACTGGATCAAGTAACTGCATCCAGGGTTTGGGGGAAACGAAGAAGTCATGGAGAATTTGCCCTCGGAGAGAGGCAGGCCTTACCTAGGATATAGGGTGGGCAACAATCTGTGCAGTGTGGATCAGAGAGAAGGAAACGCCGCAATGTGAGGGACTGATCAGGTGAGAAAGGACCAAAAGTCTCTGTTCTACCACAGCAAGGCCCAGAGTTGCTAATCTGGATTCTCCGACCACACCTGGTCTTTCAGAGCTCCTTTCTCCACCCCCGTGCTTGTCATTTCAGCATTCTGCCTTTCCCCTTGAGGAGGAAGATCAACAAAGTCCCAGGTGAGTAAAAGTTTCCTCTCCTAAAATGTACTCTCATTTGTCAGAGGGAATAAGTGTACTATCTCATCTCTTCCTTGGGAAGAAAATTCATATTTGCTGAGTGCCAGTATGTGTATACTGTGTGATCATTCAGTTATTTGGATAGGTGAGTATGGTTGGAAGGAACACTCTAATTTTAAAGATATGTCAGCATCCTCAGGAAAACTAAAAACTTTTCCAAGAGTAATCATTAGGCAAGTCGCCTACTACTAAGTACTACTGACCTACCCTGGTTCAGAATCCAGATCTGTAGGACCCCCAGACTCTCTATGCTCGTGTTTCCCAAATAATCTCATTCACTTACCATCTATTTCTGCCACACCTGTGTACTCCCTATATTGTTATTCTCATATTTTTAATTTTTTACTTACATTTATTTAAAAAAAATCAAACTTGTCCTGAGAAACACTGCATATGAAATTATTCACTTGACAGATGCTCTAAAGCTTTATATTTATTCCAAGATGTATCTGAAGGTGTTAATCTGTGTACCATGTAAAATCGACTCGTCAAAAAGACACAAACTGCATTTTGGGACACAATGCATTGTGTCATGCTCTTGCATGGATTTTTTTTTCTGCAGTGTCCAAGCAACACATCTAAGTCTAAATTATCCATCCCTCGTGCATTGTTTTCTTCTTTAGATGATTAATTTCACAGAGAATGCACCCTTTTATGTCTTCTCTACAAACATTTCACTTACCTGTTAAGGGCTACCCTGTTTTGAGTGTTGTATGTGAAACAAGTAGGAAGTCTGTACATTTCAGTACCTTATATTCTCTTTGGGGAGTTAATACACACACATGAATTAATCTAAACCTGTGCTGTCCAATAGGACTTTCTGTGATCAGGGAAATATTCTAGATCTGTGCCTTATAATGTGGTACCCACCAACCAGATGTAGCTGCTGAACACTTGACTGACATGTGCCGAATGCAACTGAGAAAATGAGTATTAAATTTTATTTAATTTTAATTTAAATAGTTACATGTGACTGATGGCTGCATGTCATACACCTCAGGTCTAGATATTTGACATAAACTGTTTTCAGGGCCAGTTGATTTGGATTTAGTGTCCTGCCCTGCAGAGGGGTTGGGTGGTGGGGGTGGGGACAGTGCAAAATATACATGTTAATAGCCAATTAACTTTTGTTCCTTGGTGGAGGGTAAAGATCCTCTTCCACTGTCAGGAGCTTCATGGTCCAAATAACATGACTCATTTTGAAACTATCATCATCCAAGGTACCTTTATACTTTAAGACACTTGTGCAAATGTGCAGCTTCTGTGTTTTACTGCTTTTGAAGTATCCGATAAAGCAGTAACTTTATAGGATATACCCAAAAAATCTCAGCCTTATGTTATTTTTGTTCATTGCAAATAACTTTTCTTCCAGCTATCTGTGTTTTCTTTCATTAGGGACATTTAGACTGTTTGAAAATTAGTTAAGAACAATGATAACTAATATTAATACCATTTTTGTGGTATCAGTTGTTTAACTTTTAACATGGCAGTTGGTGCTTACATCTCTTTCATTGCTGATTAGAGTAGCAAGGAAGAAACTTGGCTCATTGTTACCTCAGTGTTGTTTTCCTGGTACCCAAAGTCAAATACTAGTGGACTGGTCATACCTTGTTTTGTTATGTTTTCTCTCTTTGCAGGGCTAGAAGTATGAAGTAAAAAGGAAGGCTTAAAAAGAGTGTCTTCACAAGGTAATTTGCCTGTTTTCTTTAGATTAAAAATATCTGAGGAGTTCCTGCTGTGGCGCAGCGGGATCCTGGGCCCAGCACAGTGGGTTAAAGGATCCAGTGTTGCCATAGCTGTGGCTTGGGTCTGATTCCTTGCCCAGGAACTCCATGTGTTGCGAGGTGGCCAAAAAAGGAAAAACAAAACAAAACTTGATAGAACAATCAAACATAATGTATGGCCTTTGTTACTTGGCTTAAAGAAGAGCTATCCAAAATGTTTTTAGGGCAGTTGGTGAAATTTGAATATGGACTGGGGTATTAGGAAATTATTAATATTGTTAGATGCGATGATATTATAGTTAATGTAGGAGCCTTCTTTGGAAATGTATGCTGAAACATTTATATTTGAAGCATTACGATGTCTGTAATTTACTTTAAAATACTTCAGCTAAAAAAACCAAAACATGTTAAAGGAGAAAATATAGCAACATGTCAACAGTTGTTTATCTAGATTATATTCATTGTTCTTTCTGCTTCCGGTATTTGTGAAATTGTTATAAAAAGAGAGAGTGCTTGTCCCACAGTAGAGTAGTGAATATTGGTTGTGTATCACTTAGCTCAGTGTCTAGGATACAATAACTGTGCAAAATATATCTTCACAATTATTTGTAGCAAAATGCAGTAATACTTTGAGTGTTCATTTACAGGTACTTTCCATCATAAGCTAATTTCTCGTGAAGGGAGAAATAAACTTAGTGGGAAACACCAATTTCTATAATGTTAGGAGGAATTTATAGTCAGTAAAGGTAAAGTAAAACCCACCAAGAGCTTTTTCTCCTTGCCATTTTCTTAGTATATCTCAAATGCAAAAGGCATCTGATTTCCACACGTTGCAATGAATATCCTGTCTCACTACTTCATGCTATGATTTTGTATATGAGTAGGTCTATTGGTATTGATGTTATCAGTAGTCTTTGAATTTTGCTACACTGTGCTCCTGAGAGCTGCTTTTATTTTTATTATTATTATTATTATTATTATTATTTTACTTTTTTAGGGCCACACCTATGGCATATGGAGATTCCCAGGCTAGGAGTTGAATTGGAGCTGCAGCTGCTGGTTTATACCACAGCTACTCCAACGCAGGATCCAAGCCACGTCTGCAACCTACACCACAGCTCCTGGCAACGCCAGATCCTTAACCCACTAAGCAAGGCCAGCGATCGAACCCGCAACCTCATGGTTTCTAGTCAGACTTGTTTCTGCTGCTCCACAACGAGAACTCTGAGAACTGCACTTAAAAGCAGTCATGTAGAGCTGATTTTTCTCAAGGAACAGTTTGTTTTTGAGATTTATTTTCCTAGTTAAGGACCTCATATCAAAGGAATTGTAGAAGTGGTTCAGTGGTTCACTGGCAAACATTGTTCCAACATTTACAATGATCTCTCTTCACTTAAAATAATGAAATAATGTCCCAAATCAATAGAATTTTGAAGGAAAAAAGGTGAACCTCGAATCTCCTTTTAAATGGAGATATTGAGGGCAAGGAAGGTGATTTGCTTAAAGTCAGACATAATATGTTAGTGCCAGATTCAAGAATAAAACTATTTTGCCCTTAAAAAATTTTTGCAAGGTGTTCATATATGGATGATGTAATGAGCCCTGTTGTAAATTGTGCCTCTATTACAAATCTATAGCCATACTAACTGGTCTTAAATAAATAAGCATTTTAAAAAGCTGTATGTACGTAATTAGTCTTGAGTCTTTTTTTACTTTATTGGAATTTGAAAGTGCTTTTAAGAAATTTTTTAATTTGGGTAATGCATTTCTTTAACATGATGTGCAGGGCCTTTGCCCAGTCCACAGCTGCACAATGGCAGAGCCTGGGGAAGAGGAGACAGTGTCAGCAGAGGCATCAGGGTTCTCAGACGTGAGTGACTCAGAGTTTCTGGACCTGGAAGATACACAAGAGTCAAGTATGTCACTTAGCAAGCCTGGCCCTTCTTCAAAACTCCCTGGGAAGGATGGCAATCTTATAAGCTTACCAATGTGGAAAAGAGGATTGGATATCTCATCACCTATGGAGCGATTCCATCTTAAATATTTGTATGTCACTGACCTCTGTACTCAGAACTGGTGTGAACAGCAAATGGTGTATGGGAAGGAACTTCCTGGTTTCTTGACACCTGAGAAGTCAGCTGTTTTGGACACTGGTGCTAGTATCCACCTAGCTAGAGAACTAGAAGTTCATGATCTTGTGACTGTCCCCATCACCACTAAAGAAGATGCTTGGGCAATTAAGTTTCTGAACGTATTGTCAATGATTCCTACCCTGCAGTTAGAAGGGCGCATCAGAGAGTTCCCAGTGTTTGGAGAAGTAGAGGGTGTGTTTCTTGTCGGAGTGATTGATGAGCTGCACTACACAGCCAGGGGAGAGCTGGAACTGGCCGAACTTAAGACACGCAGGCGCCCTGTGCTCCCCCTGGATGCTCAAAAAAATAAAGACCGTTTTCAAGTCAGCCTGTACAAATATATCTTTGATGCCATGGTACAAGGGAAAGTGACCACTGCTAACATAATCCACCATACAAAACTGGATCCAGAAAAGCCACTGGGACCTTCAGTGCTGAGGCATGCCCAGCAGGGAGGCTTCTCTGTGAAGTCCTTAGGTGACCTCATGGAGCTGGTCTTCTTGACTCTAACACTGTCTGACCTCCCAGTTATTGATATCCTGAAGATTGAGTATATCCACCAAGAGACTGCCACTGTGCTGGGTACAGAGATAGTGGCCTTTGAAGAGAAGGAGGTGAGAAGTAAAGTGCAGCACTATTTGGCCTACTGGGTGGGCCACCGAGAGCCTCAAGGGGTTGATGTAGAGGAGGCTTGGAAATGCCGGACATGCAACTATGCAGATATCTGTGAGTGGAGAAAGGGTCGTAGGTTGCCCAACTCCATGCTACAGCCACAAGTCAGAATAGCCAAATGAACAGAAGATGTGCCTTCAGGAACTTGTATCTTTCCTGCTCCTAACATACTCCCCAGACTGAAAACGGACCAGTCTCTGAGCTTGACTTTCACGGAAAGTGTTCTTATTTTGGTTCTTTTCATATTTCCTCATCCTCTAACTACACAGATTCAGGACCAAGGCTCAGGGGTGAGTGGAAGAGAGCTGGGATTATACTGTCCCCGGAGCGTCACCATACATTTTCAAGACAGATGCTTATCATGGCTGGAGCAAGGGTATCCTTCAGCATTCATCACTTTCATAAGAGGATTCTTCAATTTCTTTTAAGTCTCTTCTGCGTTTTTTTCTCAGTCAAGTTTTCTACATTTTATATAATGAAATAAAATGAAACACCGTCCAGGTTGTTTGAACTGGGATTTTTTTGTAATCTCAACCCTTCAAAGGGGCCACCACCGTTAGTTGTGTGTATGTTATTCCAAGCCTTTAAGTATATACATAAACATATTCCTGAAGTAGTGGAATGAGCAGAGCAAGAATTTAAAATAAGGATAATACATATGCTCAAAGAAATAAGGAAAAATGAAATAGAAACAGGAAGTCATAAAAAAAAAAGGGAGTTCCTGCTGTGGCACACTGGGTTAAGAATCTGACTGCAGCAGCTGGGGGCTCTGCGGAGGCTCAAGTTCAATTCCCAGACTGGCACAATGAGTATAAGGATCTGCTGTTGCCACAGTTGCAACTTAGGTCACAACTGTGGCTCAGATTCAGTCCCTGGGCCAGGAAGTTTCATATGGGTGTGGCCATAAAAAAATGAAAATAGTAAGTATGAGAAACATAATACACAAAGTAATGTGATGTTCACTGCCACAATCTGGCAGTACCATTCCTAAGTATACACTAAGAGAAGTTCGTATACATATGCAACAGGAAATATGAACGAAATTTTGTAGCACTTTCACAATAGTAAAACCCAAACCTAAAAACTACCCAGGTGCGTATCATCAGAAGAGAGGATGACGTGGTACAGCAGCCGAAACACATGAGCTACAATGCCATGCAGCCATGTGGATGAATCTTAGCACAATTGTAAGTGAAAAAGTAAGTCCCAAAAGTTATATGTGGTGTAATAGTCTCCTTATAAAGTGAAAAACAACAAAATAAAAACATTTTTAAGATACGTAAAGATAACGGAGAGGAATCTCAGTAGAATCCTTAGCTGCATAGATCACCAAGACTGGAGGAATACGAACATCACGT
This sequence comes from Catagonus wagneri, assembly GCA_004024745.2. Classification (NCBI taxonomy): domain Eukaryota; kingdom Metazoa; phylum Chordata; class Mammalia; order Artiodactyla; family Tayassuidae; genus Catagonus; species Catagonus wagneri. The sequence goes on along the minus strand of PVHT020000066.1, from coordinate 33,026,012 downwards.
GGACCAGAAAGATTGTTTATGGGCACACGTTAGGAGAATTTGCAAAAGTAGATGGAAGGTGAGGGATTAGCAGGGGTGGGGTTACTATATTAACTGGAAGGTGAAGATCCAGCAGAACATGGTGAATATTGTTAATGTGATTGCATGTTATACATGAGCTGTTAAAACGTGGACATTTAAGTTGCCTCTGGAGGCATTCTGAGCTGCGCATACTCATTTCTTTTGGACAGCGGGAATCTTGTTGTAACTCTCCCATATATGGAGGGAATATTATATCCCAGGCACTGTGCTAAGCACTTTTGTGATTAAATCTATATACCAGTTATTATCCCTCATGAGGAAACTGATGCTTAGAAGTCTTATAAAACTTGCCCAAGATCCCAAAGTTTGAAAGTAGTTGACTCCAGCCTAAATATGTCTGACTGCAGTGCTTATGCTCTTACCTGTTATACTGTCAAGTTTTCCTTGTATTCAGCTGCCTTCTCTGTACATTATTCTAGGCCCTAAGAAGTTTGGGGCATGGTAAACCGGACCTTATGGGATAAACAGTATTAAGCCAGTAGTCTTCAAGAAAAGAACTTGCTCAGCGTTCTGAGCATCATCTTAGAAACAGTAGAATCCTTAAAAAGCGTAAAAAGAAATTGATTGATTTTAGACAGACTAATTTAATAGAATTTAGTCAGAATTCTGTAATTCAGTTATTCCCTAGCTCTCAAATTCTTGTTTCAAATTAACATCTTTTGGTAATCACTTTATGGTTTCTCACAAGATAGTTGAGGCATCTGTTGGTGGGGTCACCCCAGGATTACTGATGCTGTTCTCTATAAGAAATACTTTCTTGGTTTGCAGCTTCGACATATCTAAAGTTATCTCTCCCTTGTGAATTCTGAGTAAGGTGTCTGACTTACAAATTATGTACTTTTTAGATGTTCAGTGAGTGGGTATTTGAAAAGAAATGTCACAACAAAGCTATTCATTGATTTTTATTTTTTTAAACTTGCTTCCTGAGCTGGAGAATGGGTTTAGTACCTAAATTAGGATTAGGTTCAACTGTTCCTAATAGATATTGCTAAAACAATGGTAGCTAAACAAAATAGAAGTGTATTTCTCTCTGGGGGAAAAGAACCCGAGATAAAGTTAGTCTAGGTCATGATTACCCCATGGTGTCTGGAGCCATGTTCCTTCTCCCTTGTTTCTCTAAAATCAACTGGCGTTTCCTACTTCATAGTCCAAAATGGCTGTCCAAACTCCAATCACCCATTACACATTTAGCATAAAGCTAAAATAGAAAAAGGGCATCATTTTAGGACACTTCATAAATTTGCAGTACTTACATCCCACTGGCCCAAACTTGGCCACCTGGGAGGTTGCAGTGTGTTATTTTTATTCTGGGAATGGATATGTGCACATAGAAATTGGAGATTTTATGAACTGCAAAAACTAGAGAATGGATCTTGAGTAACAGCTTACCATCTCTGCCCCACTGAGATTTTTCAGTAACAGAGCTTGCACTTTGCCTTGCTAAGGACCCTACACTCTTGGGGAAAAGAGGAAGATGTGTACATGACTAGCCCTTAACTGGTCTCCACAACTTCATCGTGGCACCAAAATATGTCAGAACTAACCATTCTAAATTAAGATTCATAATTTTAAAAACCTGATGTCACACACTAGATGGAATCTGAACAACTCTTTCTTCACCTTGTTCTGGGACAAAAGTGTCAGGCTGGAAGGGTCTGCATTTGAATCTGATACTTGCAAGCTCATTGGAGTTCTGCAGGAGGCCTCAAGACTAAGATTTTTGGAGGTTTACCTAATGATTCTGGCCATCCTGTGGCACAAAGAGAATAGGGTTGGGAGGATCCTGCCAAGAGTAGTTGAGTTCTGACCCTCTTGCTTTGTGTATTCTAGCAGAGAACACAGGTAGGTAAACAGGCAGTGACAGAGAGCCAGTATAGGGTGGTCTGAGATATTAGGAAATCTGTACTGGACTTTTGGGGTCAGGAAAGCTTTCTGATAAGAATGAAGGCTGCTGAACAGAGGGAATTAGCTAGGCTGAGAAAGTTTGGGCAGTAATTTTTCAGTCAGAGAATGGTATGTACAACAGCCTGGCAGATAAAGAATATGGTGGGTTCAGAGATCAATGAAGTTGACTAAATTTAGATAATAGGACGAAAGGAAATAGAAGTTGAAACTAGAGAGGTAAGGAGGGTAGATTATGGAAGACCTTATAAATCTTGTTTAAACTTTTGGAGTAAGAGTTGAATTTCTTGCCCCTAATTTCTTTTTCTCAATTTTCATTATCTTAAAAATTTTTTTTCTTGTGGTAAAATACATAAAATACATAACATCAAATTTACCATTTTAACCACTTTTAAATGTACAGTGAAGTGGCATTAAGTATATTTACTTTGTACAGCCTTCTCTGCCATCTGTCTTCAGAACTCTTATATCTTCCCCAGCTGAAACTTTCTATCCATTAAACATTAACTTCCTATTCCTTCCTCCATTCAGCCCTTAGCAATCTACTTTCTGTCTCTATGAAGTTGACCACTCTAGGTATCTGACTTAAGTGGAATTACGTATTTGTGTTTCTGTGACTGGCTTATTCCACTTAGCATAATGTCTTCAAGTTTCATCCATATTGCTGCATGTGTCAGATTTTCCTTCCTTTTTAAGACTGAATAATGTTCTATTGTGTATTCCTGAGGAGAAGCTGACTTGTTAAAAGTTAATATGTTGCAAAATAATTTATCTCAGATGGATCTGAAATTGGAAGTAATGCAGTGGTGTCACAGTACACCAGGTTACGTGGTTGTCAGATCCTTAAATGTGGAGGCAAAAAATGCAGAGTGGTCCTGTTGGCATGAGGGAAAGGGGAGGCTACAATCCCTGGAGGTCTGGATGAAGTGGAAAAAATGAGCTGTATTGAGTTCCAGGTCAGTATCCTAGGAATATTGATTATATTAGGCAGAATCTGTGAATGCGGACTACACAAGTAAGCCAAGAATCATTATCCTAACCTCAGTTTCTCCGTGTTTCATTGAACTACCGTCCTTCACTAATATCTCCAATAATCAACATCCATTGGATCTTTATTGGGAGTGTCTTTTTCCAGTCCTGATTTACCTTTTTATTCTATCATGGTATCCTATGATGAACAAAATTTTAGTGAAGACCAGTTTTAATGTTTCATTAATCCTTTTTATATCTCATTTAAGGTATGTTATACTACTTCAACACACCTTGCTGCTTTTACTTATCAATTTATTTTGGAGTTGTTTCATATTAATATTTATAGTTTACCTCTTTCCTTTTTGTAGCTGCAGAGGATTCCATTGTAAAGATATACTACTGTTTATCTAGCTAAGCCTTTATTTACGAGCACTTAGGCTATCTTTTCCTAGTCCAGGCACTATAGTAACATACACCTGTTAATCCTAAATCCCCAAAATCCATCAATGGCAAGTTGATAAGTTTCTTCAAGATGTTTTTATACGTGTACCAACATATATTTAAATATAAAACAAATATGTGTGTGGAGTTCCCATTGTAGTTCATTTGATCCCTGGCCTTGCTCAGTGGGTTAAGTATCTGGCGTTGCCCTAAGCTGTGGTGTAGGTTGCAGGCACGGCTTGGATCCTGTTGTGCTGTAGCTGTGGTGTAGGCCAGCAGCTGTAGATCCGATTCAGCCCCTAGCTTGGGAACTTCCATATGCTACAGGTGTGGACCTAAAAAGCAAAAAAAAAAAAAAAAAAAAAATATTGGAGCATATTGGGGAGTGTGATTAGACACAAAAAATCTTCTGTAACATGCTTGTTTTACTCAAGTTTTATCATAGGTACAGTTTCATATTAGTATCATATCTGGAGAACATAATATTTCATTGTATAGGTGTAATATGATTCATCACTAATTATCCTTTCCCAGTGGGCACATATAGGGATAGATATGGACACATAAATGTACACAGCCTATATATAAACATTGACATTGTGAATATTTTTCTGCTCTTTCTCCTCTTATTCCAAGGCCTAGAAATTTTTGGATATAAGATGTGCACATTTGAAATACATCTGGATCCAGGTTGTTCTGCAGAAATATTATACCTTTAGGACTCTGGGATTCCCCCAAAGCAAGTGTCTTTTGTATTTATCTTTAATGGCAAATAGATTTGTCTTGTCATCATATGACATAACAATTGAAATTGTTTTCCTGATAGAATTACATAAAAGCATGTGTTTTTGCACACCCTGATACTAAGTATTATAATTCTTTTTTTTTTTCTTTTTCTTTTTTTGCTTTTTAGGGCTGCACTCGCAACCTATGGAAGTTTCCAGGCTAGGAGTCGGATCAGAGCTGTAGCTGCTGGCCTACGCCACTGCCTCAGCAATTCCAGATTCAAGCCATGTCTGTGACCCACTCCACAGCCATGGTAATGCCAGATCACTGGCCCACTGAATGAGGCTAGGGATTGAACCTGCATCCTCATGGATTCTTAGTTGGTTTGTTACCACTGAACCACGATGGGAACTCCTATAATTCTTTTTAAATAATGGCAATGTGAGATAATTGCTATCTTAACGTTAATATTTTAATTTATACTATTCAGACAGTCTCAAAAGATGAATATTCCTTATTTATTGATAACTTGTACTTTTATGAATTGGTCATATTCACTGGCTTTTTTTTTTTTTTGCTTTTTAGGACTGTGCTCACGGCATATAGAGGTTACCAGGCTCGGGGTCAAATCAGAGCTACAGCTGCTGGCCTACACCACAGCCACAGCAACGTCAGATCCGAGCAGCGTCTGCGACCTATACCACAGCTCAAGGCAATGTTGTATCGTTAACCCACTGAGCAAGGCCAGGGATCAAACCCGCAACCTCATGGCTTCTAGTTGGATTCATTAACCACTGTGCCACGACAGGAACTCCTCACTGCCCATTTTTAATGAAGAATTTTCATCTTTTTAAATGATTCTTAAAGGCCAGTTTATTGCATGTCTTAATTTCTTTAATGGCAGATTTTTCTGATTAAATAATACGTTCATTATAAAAAATCCCCCCAATACATTAAAATATAAGGAAGAAAATACTCTTTAATTTTCTACTGCTACCTCTTTGGTTATCGCTTCTCATTTTCTCTTTATGGAATACTTTTACATGCATTTCTATTATATGTATTTTCCATATCTCCTAATTTTTCCTCTTATTATTTTATTCTTTGTCATTTTCTCTAACACTGAGAAAATTATTTGTGCTGGTCTTCATCGTCTTCAACCTAGAAAATATTTCTTTATTATCCCTCTATTCTCTTCTCTCCTTCTGGACTACTTGTTATGTGTGTATTACATTTCCTTAACCTGCCTTCTATTTGTTATCTTTTCTCCCATGTTTCACTTTTTATTTTTTATCTTTACATTCTAAGAATTCTTTGACCTGGTTATCTAGTCAAACTAATTAAGGTTCCTGTATTTTTCTAGTTTTATCATCTACTATTCAAGAAGCCATAGAAGTTTTTTGTTCAGTGATTTTATTTTTCATGCCCCAACATTTCACTCTTCTCTTATTTTCTCCTTTTTCCACACCAGGAGTAAACATTATAAGCATAACAAGTGTGGTAGATGCTTCACCTAAGTGTTGAGCTTATAAGAAAGTCCACACACAGAAATCATTTAAATGTGATGAATGTGGTGGGGATTCAAACAGAGCATAGATCTTTAATGGGGAATTCATACAAAGGAGACATTGTTTAAATGTGATGAATATGGTAAAGGCTTCAGTTTTAACACAATTCATATTCATTAGTCTATTAAAATGAAGGTAAGAGTGTCATTCAGAGGAGAATTATTTGCTGTCTAATTACAATGGAATTAAGTTTGAATTTGATTAACATATCTGAACAATCAAAAAATATGTGCAAACTAAATAACATGCAAATAACCTTGAGTCAATAAAGAAGTCACTAAGGGAATTCCCGTCATGGCTCAGTGGTTAACAAATCCGACTAGGAACCATGACGTTGCAGGTTCGATCCCTGGCCTTGCTCAGTGGGTTAAGGATCTGGCGTTGCTGTGAGGTGTGGTGTAGGTTGCAGATGCGGCTTGGATCTGGCGTTGCTGTGGCTCTGGTGTAGGCCAGAGGCTACAGCTCCAATTAGACTCCTAGCCTGGGAACCTCCATATGTCTCAAGTGCGGCCCTAAAAAGAGACAAAAGCAAAAAATAATAAATAAAGAAGTCACTAAAGAAATGAGAAATTATTTAGATTTAACTGAAAATGACAATATATTAAAATGTGTAGGCTACAGTAGAGTTTTAGGGAAATTAATATCACTAAATGCCTAATTGGATATCTAGTTGATACCACTAATGCCACTAATTAGGAAAGAAGGAAGATCTCAAATTACTGACCTCAGTTTCTACCTTAAACCAAGAAAAGGAGAGATAATGAGAGTCAAAGAAAGCATAAAAATGAAATAAACATTGAGCTGAAATCAGTGTAATAGAAGACAGATAAGAGAGAAAGATGAATCAAACCAAAAACTAGTTCTGAGATCAATGAAGTTGATAAGTTCTAGCCAGAGCAATGGGGTGGGGGGAGACAGATGACAAGTATCAGGAATGAAAGAAGTGACAGCACTATAAATAGTATAACTACTGAAAGAATAATAAGGGGATGCTATGAACAACTTTATTCCAATATGTTTGATGGCTTAAATGATATAGGAAAATTCACTGAAAAATACAAACTCTCAAAGCTCTCTCAAGAAGAAAATTGTAATCTGAATAGCCCAATATCTAATAAAGAAATTGACTTTGTAGTTTAAAACCTACCCACAAATTAAACTCCAGGCCCAGATGCCTTTATTGATGAATTCTACCTTTTTTTTTTTTTTGCGTTTTAGGGCCACACCTGTGGCATATGGAGGTTCCCAGGTTCCCAGGCTAGGGGTCTAATTGGTGCTACAGCTGCCAGCCCCCGCCACAGCCACAGCAATGCTAGATCTGAGCCATGTCTGCGACCTACATCACAACTCACAGCAATGCTGGATCCCTAACCCACTGATCGAGGCCAGGGATCGAACCCTCAGCCTCTTGGTTCCTAGCCAGATTCATTTCTGCTGCGCCACAATGGGAACTCTTGAATTCTACCAAATATTTAAAGGAGTAATACTGAAGTCAATACCAACTTCCAGAAAATGGAAGAGGAGGGGACGTCCCTACTCATTCAATGATGCTGGCATTACTCTGACACCCAGACCAGGTATTACGTAAAAAGAAAACTACAGACCAGTGTACCCTGTGAACATAGATGCAAAGATTTACAACAAAATTTTAGCAAACAGAATCCAATATATACCTGCTGCATAGCACTGGGAACTATGTCTAGTCACTCAAGATGGAACATGGTAATGTGAGAAAAAAGAATGTATACATGTATGTGTAACTGGGTCACCTTGCTCTACAGTAGAAAATTGGCAGAACACTGGTAAACCAGCTATAATGGAAAAAATAAAAATCATTATTATAAAAAAGAATCCAATATATATAAAAAGGACAGTATGCCATGACCAAGTGAGGTTTATGCCAGGAATGCAAGATTGGTTTAGCATTAAAAATATCAATGTAGGAGTTCCCGTTGTGGCTCAGCAAAAACAAATCTGACTAGCATCCATGAGGAATCAAGTTCAATCCCTGGCCTTGATCAGTGGGTTAAGGATCGGGTGTTGCCATTAGCTGTGGTATAGGTCACAGACGCGGCTCAGATCTGGTGTTGCTATGGCTGTGGTGTAGGCCAGCGGCTACAGCTCTGATTCAACCCCTAGCCTAGGAACCTCCATATGCCACAGGTGCATAAAAAGACAAAAAAAAAAAATCAATGTAATTCACTATATTAATACACCAAAGTGGTGTCCCCTGATGGTCTAGTGGATAAAGATCTAGTGTTGACACTGCTGTGGTGCGGGTATGATTGCTGGCCCAGGGAACTTTTTCTTTTTTTTTTTGCTTTACAGGGCTGCATACCCGCAACCTTATGTATACTAGTCTCTGTTCCACAACAGGAACTCTGCTAACATTTTACTTAATGGTAAAATAATGTTTTTCCTCTTGGTTCAGGAAAAAGGCAATTATGTCCTCTGTTACTATTTATATTCATTATTGTAGTGGTAGATAAAGTCAATGCAATAAGTTATGAAAAACTTATAAAAAGCATTCAGATTGAGGGGCTAGAAATACAACTTTTTGTTTGCAGATAATATGATTATGTGACAAATCCCATGGGAACCTTGAAAAAGCTAACCATATCAACATTCAAAAATAAATTGTAGGAGTTCCCTTGGTGGCTCAGTGGTTAATGAATCCGACTATAGAACCATGAGGTTGCGGGTTTGATCCCTGGACTTGCTCAGTGGGTTAAGGATCCGGCGTTGCCGTGAGCTGTGGTGTAGGTTGCAGACGCGGCTCGGATCCTGCGTTGCTGTGGCTGTGGCTGTGGTGAAGGCCGGCAGCTACAGCTCCTGTTAGACCCCTAGCCTGGGAACCTCCATATGCTGCGGCTGCGGCTCTACATAAAGGCAAAAAGACAAAAAATAAATAAATAAATAAATAAATAAATAAATAAATAAATAAAATAAATAAATAAATAAAATAAATTGTAGGAGTTCCTGCTTTGGTGCAGTAGAAATGAATCTGACTAATATCCATGAGGACACAGGTTCTATTCCTGGCCTCAATCAGTGGGTTAAGGATCTGGCATTGCCATGAGCTGTGGTGTAGGTCGCAGAAGGGGTTCACATCCCACATTGCTGTGGTTGTAGTGCAGGCTGGCAGCTGTAGCTCTGATTTGACCCCTAGGCTGGGAACTTCCATATGCCATGGGTATGGCCCTAAAAAGAAAAAAAAAAGTTGTATTTCTACGTTGGCACAATAAACAATTGGAAATGGAAGTTCAGGAATAAAATTTATAATATCAAAATATGAAATATCTAGGGATAAATCTGCCCAAAAATATGCAAGAGTTGTACACTGAAAACCAGAAAAGATTTCTGAGAGAAAGTAGGCCTAAATAAATGATGAGGTATACCATGATCATGGATTAGAAAACTCAATATTGTTACGATGTCAGTTTTTCCCAAATTTATCTATAGATTCAAGGCCCTAGCCAGACAGGTTGCCTTATGGAGATGAAGCTATGGATAATTTCACATTTATGCAGTATCAACAAATCTTTATTTAGCACCTATTATATGCCAGGCTCTGGAAATACAGTCATAGACAAAACTAAGATTCTACTCAAATCAATTCCATTGTGTGGATTTTTTCTCCTACAGTTCAATTCAGAGTATCCTACAGTTCAATTCAGACACTACCTGGAGATGATGTTTGGACCCACAGGTAAAGGGTTCAGTCCTTTAAGACTTGTCTGCTGGCCCCACTTCTGATGCCAACTACAAGTCCAGGTTATCTACCTGTGTTTCTGACCTCCTGGCTATAGATTAGAGGTTCCAGTGATCCCCTCCTTGGTTTGATTAATTTACTACAGTGGCTCAGAGAACTCAGGGAAACATTTTCCTGACTACCAGTTTATTATTAAAGGGTATAACTCAGATCAGCCAGATGGAAGAGATGCATAAGGCAAGGTATGCGGAAAGGGTGTGGATCTTCCATGCCCTCTCTAGGCACACCATTCTCTCAACAACTCCATGTGTTCACCAACCCAGAAGCACTCTGAACCACAGTCTTTCGGGTTTTTATAGAGGCTTTGTAACAAAGCCATGGTTGATGAAGTCATTGGCAATTGGCGATTGGTTCAACCTCCAACCTCTCTCCCTTCAAGGTTAGGAACTTTAGCCCAAAGTTCCAACCTCTAGTCATGTGGTTGGTTTTCCTGGCAACCAGCCCTCATTCTTAGGTGCAGTCCAGAAATCACCTCATTAATATAACAAAAAAACACTGTTATCATTCTCATCACTTAGGAAATTCCAAGGGTTTTAGGAGCTCTGAGCCAGAATTGGGGATGGAGGTCAAATACACATTTATTATAAATCACAGTATCATAAAACAAAATATATGCTCTCATAGAACATATATACTATGAGAGAAAGAAAGGGAAAAGGAAGGAGAGAAGTCAAGGATGGCTCCTAAATTTTTGCTTGAGTAACCAGGTGATTGATGCAGGTATTGAACTAGGAGAAGAGATAAATTTGGGATGTGGTGGTGAAAGAAATTAACAGGTTTGTTTGAACACGTGAAGTTGGAGGTGCCTGTTCAGCCTTAAAAGAAGAGATTTCAGGTAGGCATAAGGAATTAGAGGTCTGAAATTCATGGGAGAGATGAGGGCTGGAGATAGAAATTCATCAATTAACATCAAAGAAATAATATTTAAGGCCACAGGACTGATTGAGGTCATTTAGAGAAAAACTTCAAAAAGAAATGGCCCAAGGCCAAACCCTTAAGTATCCCAACATTTGGAGGTGGAACAGAGGAAGAGTATTCAGTAAAGAAAATAGAGAAGTAGTGGTAGTGGGGTGGGAGAAATTATCTTTTATGAGATGTTGTAGAAACCAAAATAAGGAAGTATTTAAATTTTCTTGAGTGTGGTAGAGGTCAAATATGATGAGGACAAAGAAAATCCATTTAATTTTCAACTGGAATTTCATTGGTAACTTGACAAGAGTAGTTTCAGGAGAAAAGTTATGATCAAGAAACCAATTAGAGTGGACTGAGAAGAGACTTGGAGGTTAAAAAAAATGTAGGTAGCAACAAGAAGCAACTACTTTTTTTTTTAATTTTATTTTATGGTTGCACCCAGGACATATGGGAGTTCTCTGGTCAAGGATAGAACCTGAACCTCTGTATTGACGTGAGCCCCTGCAGTCAGATTCTTAACCCATTGTGCCACAGAAGGAACTCCCAAGAAGTGACTCTTTAGAGAAAATTTTCTGTGAAAGAAAGCTAGGAAATGGAGCAATTGATCAAGTGAGCTACAGGTCAAGAAATGATTTTTTTTTTTGTCTTTTTTAGGGCTGCACCTGTGGCATATGGAGGTTCCCAGACTAGGGGTCAAATCAGAGCTACAGCTGTCAGCTTATGCCAGAGCCACAGCAATGCCAGATCCCAGCGACGTCTGTGACCTACACTACAGCTCACGTCAGCTACAGCTAACGCAGAATCCTTAACCCACTGATCAAGGCCAGAGATCGAACCTGCAACCTCATGGTTCCTAGTCAGATTCATTTCTGCTATACCACAAAGAGAACTCCAAGAAAAGATTTTTTAAAATGAGATATAAAAATGTCCTTATGACATTGTAATTGCCAGTAAAGGGCTACCAATATCAAGTGGGCTCTTAGTGCTGTCTGGCAATAGTACTACATCTCCTTAATCCATTCACTTTCCAACATTCCTAAATAACATTGTCATCTCAGATGCCAATTATAGGACATCATTATTTCACACATTACTGAGAAAGAAAAAATGCTGCCAATTAAACTATGGCATGCCATCATTTGTATGAGAGCAGTTTCACAAATGCTGAAATATGAAAAAAGTATTAGAATCAATGTAATACAGTATTTCTTTTCTTTCCTCAAACCTCTTATATCTTCTCCCTCTCATCACTTTGAGCTTCCTATTTTACTGAGAAAACAGAAGCACTAAGGATAGGACATCCTCATTCTCCCACCACCAAATCTATTCACTATATACATCTGTACCTAAAGACTCTGCCTCAGCTTTTATTTCAGTGAATGAATTGCCCATGCTCTTGCTCAGAAACTGATCACCAGATTCCATCCCTACTTTCCTCCCTTAACTCGCCTGTCTCTCTTGTATTGTTGATTCCCCCTCTCCACTGTATCTTTTCTTCTTCCTCCTTCCTCTTCTTCTTCCTCTTCCTCTTCTTCCTCTTCCTCTTCCTCTTCCTCTTCTTCTTCTTCTTCTTCCTTTTCTTCCTCTTCTTCCTCTTCTTATTCCTCTTCCTCTTCCTCTTCTTCTTCTTCGCCACTCCTGTGGTATATGGTAGTTTCTGGGCTAGGGGTAAAATCTGAGCTCCAGCTGAAGCCTACACCACAGCCACAGCGACACCAGATCTGAGCCACATCTGCTACCTGTGTTGCAACTTGCCCCAACATGGGATCCTTTACCCACTGAGCAAGGCCAGGGATCCAACCTGCATCCTCATGGACACTATGTCAGGTTCTTAACCTACTGAGCCACATGGGAATGCCATCATTTCAATTAGGATAGGAACACTAATTTCTTCCATCTTAAAAAAATTCTCGACTCCAAATCCATATGCAATAGACAGCCTTATTTTTCTACTCATCTTAAAACAAACCTGTACAAATATGTCTATATGTACTTGCTTTCTCCTATTGTTTCATCCCACTCTTACCTAACTCTGATCAGACTTTATCAAACTTCCATCGCTACACGAAAAGGGCATGTTTCAACAGCCTGCCCCACTGCTCAATCCAGTGGTCAATTATTTGTTCTAATCCTACTTGACCTATCAGCAGCATTTAATGCAGTGGCCCATTCCCTCCTTCTTGAAACATTCTCTTCCCTTGCTTTTGCATATCCAAACCCTCCTACTTTTCCGTCTGCTTCACTGATTATTCTGTCTCAGTCTTCTATGTTGGGTCTTCTTAATCTCCCTGACCTAAGCTAGTGTGTTGCTAAACTGAACTGAGTAAGGGTAAATTATTCTTTTAGTATATTGTCGATATAGATTTTCCAGTATTTAAAAATTTTTACGTCTGTCATTTTATTTATTTATTTATTTGTCTTTTTGCCTTTTTATGTAGAGCCGCACTCGCGGCATATGGAGGTTCCCAAGCTAGGGGTCTAACAGGAGCTGTAGCTGCCGGCCTTCGCCACAGCCACAGCAACACGGGATCCAAGCCGTGTCTGCAACCTTCACCACAGCTCACGGCAACGCCGGATCCTTAACCCACTGAGCAGGGCCAGGGATCGAACCCTCAACCTCATGGTTCTTAGTCGGATTCGTTAACCACTGAGCCACGAAGGGAACTCCATGTCATTTAAAAAGAAAATTATATATACATCCCCCCTCCCCTTCATAAACGAACGGGTCTCTCCAAGATACCATGAATTTTCCCCTAAAGCAGCAGAGGCATCTGACGCCTTCCGGAAACGAGCTTCACGGGCTTTATGGGAAACGTAGTATTGGTGAATAGCCTGCACCCGGGGGGAGCCTGGGAACTCTGAATGGACAGGTACTTCCGCACATGCGCAATGGGGCAAGAGCCGGTGTAATTTTCGAATTATCGCTGCATGAAGTGAGAGTCCGGGGTTTCTCCCAGTTCTGGGAGATCAGCCTAACGTGATATCCAGCTTAGAGTCGGAGCTGGGAGTGTGGCAGTGAAAGGCTGGCAGGTATGATTCTGCAGAGCTTGGGGAACGGAAAGGAAGGGCGGAAAGAAAGGGGCCAGGTTATTGGCTTACCCAAACGAAAATAAAACCTTAAGACCTTCACGTGCGGTGACTTCGAGTTTTGGTGTTTGGGTCCTTTCCAATTTTGGAGTAATTCAGAGAAAGGAAGAGAATGGTCCGACTGCCACTCAGTGGGTTCCTAGATCTTGGGTGGGGCTAGAGCAGGCTCAGTTTGCTTTTCTGCCCTTGTAAGTCAAGGTCACTGAGCAGAAGTCTATGCATCAAACTTCACCTTTCGTAATTACGAGAGCACTGTTGGCCCTGCAAAAGAAAATATTGAAGCATTTCAAGGGATCTAGGAAGAAAGTATTTCTAGAGAAACTTTAATGCACTCTTATTAGGGTATTCTCTCAGCCATCATCTGAAGTAAATATCATCTCCATTTTGCCTGTGAATTAACTGAAGCTGAGAGAGGTAAGTTAACTTGCCTAGGTTCAGTTTAGTATAGTAGAAAATCTGAGATTCAAATCCAGATGAGTTTTCTTCAGATTTCATTCTCTTTTGCAAAATGAAAAAAAAAATCCTGCATAACAAAGCGTTGGACTTACTTTCCTTTTAAAATATTTGAGTAGTGTATGGTGAGTAAATTTCGGTTTGTAATTTTTTTTTTTTAAGGCTCTCTTGGTGAATCTGCAGATTTTCCAGTGAAGATTAGATAAAGCTGGGAGTCCTTCTTGCACATTTTAGCCTTTCTAGGGCCCTAGCAGTGCTGGTTGGAATTTCAGAAAGTCCAGACTGGGCTCATAGGAGATGGTGAGTTCCCAGAGAGAGAGAGAGAAACAGATTTAGAGTCTGAACTTAAAACTGCAGCTTAAAATACATACATACATACACATACATACATACATACATACATACATACATACATACATACTAAAATTCCCCCTGGGTCCCTGGATCCATCCTTCTCAAGAAACCTAATTTGAGATCTCTTACCTCAGCTACAGAACTAAACTAGAGAATCACAGAAAGCAATGACTTCCAAAATTTCTGAGCTTTGGAGATCAGGCTTTTAGTTATCTTTTTAAACTCATTCGTCATTTACTTAGGATACATTTCTGAGAGAAAAAGAAATGTCACTGGTTTAAAAGTTAACAACTTCCTGTTTGGTCAGTAGAACAGAAAGACACACATATTTATTTAAACTCCATATATTTATAACATATACAGAGATCGTGGCTTATAGAATGTGGACTTTTCTGACTTGCTAGAAACATCATTCTTCCATTGGGTGGCATTTTCTGAGGCTGCAGCGTATGCTTTTGTTCTTATAGAGCAGGGCTCTATGTTCATGTCTTTCTTATCTTTCCCATTTATGCTTTCATAGATCTGTATGCAAGATCTTCAGAAATGATCAACATCAAGGTAAGGCATCCATTTACTGTTATTTAAATCCCTTAAAAATCGATATAAAAAGGAAGTGTAGGAGTTTGTGCTGTGGCAAGGTAGGCTAAAAATCCGAATGCAGCTGCTGGGGGTTGCTACAGAGGTTTGATCCCTGGCCTGAAAACTTCCATGTGCCACAGGTGTGGCCATTAAAAAAAAAAAAAAGAGGAAGTGTATAATCAGGGCAAATGTAGATTGAATATATCAGGTCCAAAAGGAAATTCAGAAAATTGGGAAGTTACTATCCAAGTTACATGTTCTGCACTTAGTTGGAGCTGTATATGTGTATCTAGTCTTTCTGGGGATCATAGAAGATGGATAACCAGCTAGTTAAAATATTGGCTTTGTCCATGAGAATAAAGCAAAATAATTTTCTAGGAGTTCCATCGTGGCTTAGCTGAAACGAATCCATGAGGACGCAGGTTCGATCCCTGGCCTCGTTCAGTGGGTTAAGGATCCAGTGTTGCCTGAGCTGTGGTATAGGTCGCAGATGGGGCTTGGATCTGACATTGCTATGGCTGTGGTCAGAGCTGGCAACTACAGCTCCAATTTGGCCCCTAGCCTGGGAACCTCCATAAGCCATAGGCATGGCCCTAAAAAGACAAAAGACAAAAATAATAATAATAATAATAGTAGTTTTCTAGATAAGTAAAATTTTTCCTGTTCCAGTTCTTCAAAGAAAATATAATGGGCTTTCATAGAGATAATATAGAAACAATATCGATAGTAACAATCCTGTAATAAATATATCAGATTTCCTATAGAAACAACATTGACAATAACAATCCTGTAATAAATATAACATCAGATTTCCTATAACTTTCTTAGAGTGTTCCCTAGAATAAGCAGAGAACTTAGGGCCAAGAAGTGCTATATGAACTCAATTTATAAGTCCAGGTACATAGCCTTTTTAATATTCATCTAGGTCCAAAAGTAAACCTTGCACATTTTCCAGAGCCTTCAGCAGTTCTTGAGCATTTTCTCTTCCATGCGAATTTTAAAATCAGCTTATCAAGGTCCATAGGGAGTGTGTTAGGTATTTTTACTGTGTACTGTGGTTGCATTTTAGATTAATTTAGAGAGAATTTGTAATTTTTCAGTAATGAATTCTCCATCTATTCAGTTTTACTTTTGGTCCTTTGTTATAGTTTTATAGGTTTATTATGGTAATTCTTGTACATTTCTTATAATGTTTATTCTTATATATGGTTTAAGTTGCTGTTGAGAATGAGATGAATCTTTTTTTATTATATTTTCCAATTGATTATCCTGGTGTGTAGGAAAGTATGGATTTATCTATTTGAGTTTATGTCAACTCACAGAACTATTACTAAGTCGAAGAGCTTTTTAGTTGTTTCTTAGATTTTCTAGGTAAACCATCACATACTCTGCAAATGGAGTTTTGTCCCTTACTGCCTAATATGTATGTCTCCATTTTTTTTCTTGTCTTATTGCAATGGATAGAACTTCTAGTAACTATAATTTTGAATGAAATTGCTAGCCAGAATCTGTTTTTTCCATTTTTAATGGGAATACCTCCAGTGTCATACTGTTTCCCCTTGTATTCTGATAGCTGATTTTCAGCTTGGGGGGGGTGTTTTGTTTTGTTTTTTTATCTTTTTTTTTTAATCAAGTAAGGATTTTTAGCTTAAGATTGTTTTCATAAATTGGTAACTTTTTTCTCATATCCTTTTTTTTATACCTGTCAATAAAGTCATATAGTTTTATTTAATATAGTAGGTTTTTATCCCTCTTTTTTGGCGTCCTGGAGGCACATGGAGTTCCAGGACCAGGGATCAGATCTGAGCTGCAGTTGTTACTCAGTCTTCAGCTGCAGCAATGCCAGATCCTTAACCCACTGTGCCAGGTCAGGGAAGGAACCTGCATCCCGGCACTCTCAAGACACTGCCGATCCCGTTGCACCACAGTGGGAACCCCTAATATAGCAGTTTAAAAATTTCTAATACGTTTTCCAATACTGAACTATCTGCATTTCTGGGGTAAACTCTACCTAGTCTCTTATCTTTTTCAAGGTACAGATAGTAAATATTTTAGGCTTGAAGGTCATATAACCTCTGTGGCAACTACTCAACTCTGTCTTTATAGCTGAAGTAAACAAATGGGCATAACTATGTTTCAGTAACATTTTATTTGCAAATACAGGAGGTAAGCCTATGAGTTGTAATTTGCTGAATCCTGTTCTATATAGTCTTAACTATCTCTTTTTGATGGACGTGTTGCCAAATGTCTTTTTAGCTTCAATTTAAGTTAAACAAATTTTGACTTCATGGTTGAGAGGATATATTTTATCATATAAAAAAATCTGTATTTTTCTACTTTATTATGCTTTTGTGATTCTGGCCTATTAACTTTATAGCCCTTCTAACATCTTATTACACTTACATGTTTATTTTGCAGTGTCTAATAGATTGTAAGATCTTTGGGGGCGGTAATAATTTTATTCTTTTTGTATCACTAGTCTGTATTTGGTATGTTCTCATTAAATATTGTATGAGTGAATGAATGAAGAACATATAAACAATATTTTAAAATAATTTTATTGAGGGAGTTCCCATCGTGGCCCAGTGGTAACGAACCTGACTCGAATCTGACTAGTATCCATGAGGATGTGGGTTTGATCCCTGTCCTTGCGCAGTGGGTTAAGGATCCGATGTTGCCATGAACTGTGGTGTAGGTTGCAGATGCAGCTCGGATTCTGTGTTCCTGTGGCTGTGGTATAGACCATCAGCTGTAGCTCTGAACTGACCTCTTGCCTGGAAACTTCCATAAGCCGTGGGTGCAGCCCTAAAAAGCAAGAAAAAAATAATAAAAATTTTACTGAGACATAATTCACATATTACAAATCTACCCCTTTAAAATATGTACAATTTAATGGGTTTTTAAAAAGTATATTCTCATAATTGTGAGACTATCTCCACTAATATAAGAACATTTTTATTGCCCTCAATACAAACCCCATACCTAGAGTTCCTGTTGTGGCTCAGTGGTTAAGAACCCAATTAATATCCATGAGGGTGTGTGTTCAATCCCTGGGCTCACTCACTGGGTTAAGGATCCCGTGTTGCTGCAAGCTGTGGTGTAGGTTGCAGATGTGGCTTGGATCCAGTGTTGCCATGGCTGTGGTATAGGCCAGCAACTGTAGCTCTGATTCAACTCCTAGCCTGGGAACTTCTGTATGCCACAGGTGTGGCCCTAAAAAGAAAAAGAAAGAAAGAAAGAAACCCCATACTCAATAGCACTCACTCCCCATTCCTTTCTTCTCCTAGCCCTAAATTAGTTTGTGTTTATGTGGATTTGCCTATTCTGAACATTTCATACAAATAGAACAATATAATATGTGAAATCTTGTGACTGGCTTTCACCTCGCACAGTATTTTCAAGAATCATCTATGTCATAGATTTCTTTTTATTGCTGAATAATATTGGATCATATGGATATACCTCACTTTGTTTATCCATTTACCAGCTGATGATTACCCATATTGGTGCCACTTTTGCCTGTTATAAATAATTCTGCTATGAACATTTGTGTATGTGTTTTTGTATGGACGTGTGTTTTCGGTTCTTTGGATATATACCTAGGAAAAATTGCTGAGTCATATGGTAACTCTATGTTTAACATTTTGAGGAACTCCTAAACTGTTTTCTATGATTGCTGCACCATGGAAAATTCCACTAGCAATATTTGAGAGTTTTAGTTTCTCCCTGTCCTTGTTAACACTTGTCATTGTCTGCCTTTGATTTCAGCTATCCTAGTGGGTGTGAAGTGGTATCTAACTGGTTTTAATTTGTATTTTGCTAATGATATTGAATATCTTTTCATGTGCTTATGAGCCATATCTGTCTTTGGAGAAATGTGTGTTCAAATCCTTTGCCCATTTTCATTTTATTTTATTTATTTATTTTGGCCATACCTGTGGCATGTAGAAGTTCCTGGGCCAGGGATCAAACCTGAGTCACAGCAATAACACCACCAGATCCTTAACTTGCTGAGCCATGAAGGAATTCTCCTTTGCCCACTTTTATTTGTTTATTTTTAGGGTTATTTTTAATGATTTTTATTTTTTTCCATTATAGCTGGTTTATAGTGTTCTGTCAGTTTTTCTACTGTATAGCAGGGTGACCCAGTCACGCGTAGGTATATACATTTTTCTTTCTCACATTGTCATGCTCCATTGTAAGTGACTAGATATAGTTCCCCATGCTGTACAGCAGGATCTCATTGCTTATCCATTCCAAAGTCAATAGTTTATATCTGTTAACCCCAAATTCCCAGTCCGTCCGACTCCCTCCCCATCCCCCTTGGCAACAAGTCTGTTCTCCATGTCCATGATTTTCTTTTCTGTGGGAAGGTTCATTTGTGCTGTATGTTAGATTACAGATATAAGTGATATCATAGTATTTCTGTTTCTCTTTCTGACTTACTTCACTTAGTATGAGAGTCTCTAGTTGCATCCATGTTGCTGCAAATCTTTGCCCACTCTTAAACTGTATTGTCCTTTCACTGTTATAAGAATTTTTATATTTTAGATACAGATCTTTTATTAGATAAACAATTTGCAAACATTTCCTCCTACTTTGTGAGTATTCTTTTTCACTTTTTTTATGGTGTCTCTCTCCCTTTTTTTTTTTGTCTTTTTGCCTTATCTAGGGCCGCACCCGCAGCATATGGAGGTTCCCAGGCTAGGGGTCTAACAGGAGCCGTAGCTGCTGGCCTTTGCCACAGCCACAGCAACGCAGGATATGAGCCATGTCTGCAACCTACACCACAGCTCACGGCAACGCCGGATCCTTAACCCACTGAGCGAGGCCAGGGATTGAACCTGCAACCTCATGGTTCCTAGTCGGATTCGTTAACCACTGAGCCACGACGAGAACTCCTATGGTGTCTCTTAAAGCATATAAATATTTTAACTTTGATTTTTTTGTCAATTATACTTTTTCCATCATATCTAAGAAACCACTGTTTAATTCAAGGTCACAGAGATTTTTACTCCCTTGTTTTTTTCTAATTGTATACATTTGACCCTTGAACAACATGGGTTTGAACTCTGTGGGTCCATGTATATGCAGATTTTTTTCAATAAATATATATTACAGTACTACATCACCTGTGGTTCATTGAATACATGGTTGTGTATTCATAGATACGGAGGGCTGTTAAAGTTATATGTGAATTTTTTTTTTGCTTTTGCTTTT
Organism: Catagonus wagneri; assembly: GCA_004024745.2. Classification (NCBI taxonomy): domain Eukaryota; kingdom Metazoa; phylum Chordata; class Mammalia; order Artiodactyla; family Tayassuidae; genus Catagonus; species Catagonus wagneri. The sequence continues at coordinate 33,005,945 of PVHT020000066.1, read as the reverse complement.
TAGGGCCATACCTGCAGCATATGGAGGTTCCCAGGCTAGGGGTTGAATCAGAGCTACAGCTGCTGGCCTACACCACAGCCACAGCAATGCAGGATCTGAGCCACGTCTGTGACCTATACCACAGCTCACGGCAACACCAGATCCTTAACCCACTGAGCAAGGCCAGGGTTTGAACCTGCAGCTTCATGGTTCCTAGCCGGATTCGTTTCCACTGCACCACAATCGAAACTCCTATATGTGGATTTTTGACTGTGGTGATGGTTGGGACACCTGATGCTGAACTTGTTCAAGGGTCATCTATAGTTTTAACACTTATATTTAGGTCTCTGATCCATTTTTAGTTCATTTTTGTATATGATATGAGGTGTGTATGTTGGGGGGGAGGGCAACTTTATTCTTTTGCATGTGGATATCCAGCTGTCCCAATACCATTTGTTTAAAACACTTCTTGGCATTCCCACAGTGGTGCAGCAGTATCTGCAGAGTTTTTGGATTGCTGGGACACAAGTTCGATCCCCAGCCCAGCACAGTGGGTTAAGGATCTGGTGTTGCCACAGCTGTGGCGTAGGTTGTAACTATGGCTTTGATCTGATCCCTGGCCTGGGAACACCATATGCCACAGAGTGGCAAGAAAAGAAAAAAAAAATTAAAAAACAAATAAGTAAAAAACTTCTTTCCCCCACTGAATTATTCTGGCACTAGTTGAATGTTTTTAATGTAATTTCTGTTTCTATCGCAAAATATATTTTTGAATCAGGTATACTTTAGTTATCATACATAACTTTCTGGAAACTCAGCAATGAACATGATATGATCCTGAGGCTGGCATGATCTTCTTACAAGTCCCCAGATGACGCACGCTTTAGTTTGAAGATCTGTGTACTATTACAGGGATCAGTGACACTCCAGGATGTGGCTGTGGACTTCACCCCAGAGGAATGGCAACTACTTGACTGTGATCAGAGAACCTTGTATTGGGATGTGATGTTGGAGAACTTTAGAAACCTCATCTCAGTGGGTAAGGACAGTGTGTGGTGACTTTTCAGTATATCTCAGAATGTTTTAATAGTGCTCTTCCTTTAAGACTTGTGAAGCTGTGAACATTCTGAAGTATTAATAAGTTTGGCCTGGAATTTTAGTGGTTACGGATTCTTAATCCCCTTTGAGGATCAGATAGTATGTTTATGCTTCTTCCCTTCAAATGAAGAAGGGTCTTTTCCATTCTGAAGCCTGTTTGTCATTCTTCACAGGCTGTAATACTCCAGGAGGCAGACCTGAATTGTGAGGTAGTTGTTCTTCTGTAGCACTTTGTCCCCAGTTCTGTGTTTTTTCCCATGAACAGGGTGTCCAGTCACCAAAACAAAAGTGATCTTCAAGGTGGAGCAAGGACACGACCCGTGGATGGTGGAGGGAGAGAACCCGCCTTGGTGCTCTCCAGGTGAGTCAGAGAACCAGGTACATGGGAGTGTTTGGAATTGGGATCCCAGTTGGTCACTGAGGGACAGGCACCTTGGAAATACTTTTCAGGAAGCACCTTTTAAAACGACACACCTTTGGAAATGACTGGGTGCACTTGTCAGATCCTGTGACACCTTCGCTTCCCCTCTCCCGCGTGGCTGCTCTTTCTCTTTCTCAGCTCTTGTATGAGGGCTGTCCCTCCTCCCCGCTCTGGCTCCTCGCCCTGCTGTTCCGTCTCAGTGCTGGCTCAGTTCTCTCAGTTCCCAGAATCCCCATTCTTCTTCCTCCTCAACATGATGGCACATCTTTTCATACATCCAGTTCTAACATCATGGTCAGATTGTGTGGATTTGAAGTCTTACTTCACCAACCACTGTTTAATCTAATTATTTTGTTGCACAACTTTGTTCATAAAATAGGGATAATATTAGTCTTTACCTCAGATTTTTGTAAAGATTATAAGATTTAGTACATGCTAAACCCTTCAGACAGTGGCAGACAGTAAGTGTTTAGCATGTTAGTTGTTTTTATTTCAAAACTTTTAGTCACATATGTTCTAATTTTTTTCCTTTAAAAAAAAAAACTTATTCCTTTCCTTGCAGCATGTACTCCACCTGTGTACCCCCACCTTGCCCATCTTTAGTCTTACTAGCTAACTTGGGATATCTACCTTCTAGTGCTTCTTTCCTCTTCACTTGATAATACTGATACCTTGTGGAAATTCTCCAACTTTATTTGAATTGGTTCCTCACTAACCTGCCCTCATCCTTTCTTACAGCTTATTCACTGTTTGCTTCTTGCCTTCTCTTCCATCTTCTGAATTCCTCTCCATTGTAACTCCCTCAGAAAAATCCATCACTCTAAAAGACTAAGGTTATTTGAGAGTTTCCATTGTGGCTCAGTGGGTTAAGGATCCAACTTAGTCTCTGTGAGGATGCAGTTTTGATCCCTCGCCTCACTTAGTGGGTTAATCCGAGATAGGTTGCTGTTGCCATGGCTGTGACATACCTCTCAGTCTCAGTGGCAACTCCAATTCGGCCTTAAAAAGAAAAAAAAAAGACTCCCATTATTTGTTTTGTACTATCTCCAGCATCTTTGCCTCACCAACTTTCCATTCCCATAGTTTTATGCCACCTGGCCTTCTTGTCTTTTTTTTTTTTTAATAGTAAGCAGTTTTTAATATTTTTCAACCATTTACCTTTATCTTTACAATAAAGGGTAATGACTGGCCTGCTGCTTTGTAGTCTCAAAATCACTGTGATAAGCAATTTGGATTTTTTTCTCTTAAGAATTTCTCCTTAAATACTATTGTGATTTATTACCTATGATTTCAACTTATTTTATCCAAGACTGATTCAAAATAAAATCTTCCATTTCCACAGAACCCATTAAAGAAATATGTTTCATATGATTAAGAGACCAATTAAGTATATTTTAGTTTCCCTGGGACCCCAGTTTCTACTGACATAAACCAAATGAATTTTATTTTATTTTTTTGCCTTATCTAGGGCTGTACCCGTGGCATATGGAGGTTCCCAGGCTAGGGGTCTAACAGAAGCTGTAGCTGCCGGCCTTCGCCACAGCCACAGCCACAGCAACGCGGGATCCGAGCCTCATCTGCAACCTACACCACAGCTCACGGCAACGCCGGATCCTTAACCTGCTGAGCAAGGCCAGGGATCGAACCCGCAACCTCATGGTTCCTAGTTGGATTCGTTAACCACTGAGCCATGACGGGAACTCCAAACCAAATGAATTTTAACTCTTGGTATGCTATCCAGGCTGTTTATTCACCTACACTGCAAATTTCCTTCTATTTTCTGGCTTACCTTTGACGTTTCTATAAGATTCATCTGAATTATTTCATTTTTCTTGTCACTCTGGGAAAAATAAACATAAATTATTCCTTTATAACCTGTACTGTGGTATTTAAATGTCTTGTAAGGCCCTCTTTAATGTGATACTATTTTGTTTATACAGTATTGTCCATCTTTTCCCTCTTCCGTGGCAGTTGGACTCCTTAACATCCTCTGTACACAGTTTTCTTCTCTGCATCAGCCCTTTTGCATCTGGTTTGTTCCTTCTCAAAACAGCATGTTGTTGGAGTTCCCATTGTGGCTCAATGTTAATGAATCTGACTAGGATCCATGAGGATGCAGTTTTGATCCCTGGCCTTGCTTAATGGGTTAAGGATCCAATATTGCCATGAGCTGTGGTATAGTTCGCAGATGTGGCTCAGATTCGGGGTTACTGTGGCTGTGACATAGGTCGGCAGCTATAGCTCCGATTCGACCCCTAGCCTGGGAACCTCCATATGTCACAGGTAGGGCTCTAAAAAGTCAAGTAAATAAATAAATAAATATTTTAAAAAATAAAATAAAAACAGCATGCTGTTAAGTCTGAATCCAATTTTCTCCTCCTTTTTGATAACTTAACCTGGATTAATCTCTACTTTCTTTGAACTCCCATCCCAGCTCTACTATAGCTTTATCAGAAAAGCTTGACATATACTAGCTTAGATTTTTTTTTAAATTCTGTGCCTTTTAAGACTTTTTAGAAAAAAAATCTGTGGCTTTAAGACATGTTTTCTCATAAAAACATGAAGAGAAGTCCTGTATCATTTTTTTTTCTTGATATCATTGCTGAGCACATCATGGACATACAGTGAATATTTCATTAATTCATTGTTGCAAAGTCAGGGATTATGAGGATGTTTCTTATTTCATTCAACTAGGCTTTTTAATGTTTTCCGAGAAGGAGTCACATGAAGAAAAAAATTACACCATTTTCCAGATGTGTAAATTGTAGTTGAAAAGGCAAAACATAGCCATATATTAAAAATTTGATAAGCGTGGAACATCTTTGTTCAGTGCATTGCAGTTTTAATCTAGATTTTGTCAAAATGAATGGTTAAAATAGTCATATTGCAGCAGCGACTATTTTAGAAATTCAGACAACTAGTTCCCTCGTGGCTCAGCATTGTCAGGTCCTGCTGTGGCACGGGTTCAGTCCCAGCCTGAGAACTTCCATATTCCATGGGCACAGCCCCAAAAAACAAGAAATTCAGAGACAATAGAGCCTAAAGTTTAAAGTAGCAAAGACTGGAGGAGTTGCTTTTGAGTTTATGGAACAATGACTCCTCCCTAAGGATATCTGAGTACTATATAGGATGAGAGAGGATGAGGGAGGGCAGGTTAAGGTGGGGAAGGAACATGAGCAGAAGACTAGTTATTTAGAATCTCAAATCCTTGGAACAGGAGGCGTTTATTGAGGACTAGAGCAATGCTAAGATATCATGAGTGAATTTATTAAGTTGCATAGTTGTGTTCACTAGGCTGATTATCCTGGATTTTTCAGTTGGTTATTATTGGTTCAGGTAACGTAGGATGCTGCTTCTCACTGGTTGAAGTAGAGAGGAAAGAAGACAGGAAACCAGTCCACACATTTAGAACCACGCAATAAAGAAATGTGTACTGATGTCTATAGCCTACTATGCCGCCAGCTCCATGGAGAAGGATAAGGCATGGAGCAAAAGGCTAGGGTGTGGTACTAATTCCACATAGAAGGAAACTTGGGTGTGGGAACTAAAACCCCTCTGCCTTTTTTTTTTGTCATTTTTTTTTTAGGGCCACACCCATGGCATATGGAAGTTCCCAGGCTAGGGGTCAAATTGGAGCTGAAGCTGCTGGCCTATGCCACAGCCATAGCAATGCCAGACTTGAGCTGTGTATGCAACCTACACGACAATTCGTTTCCGCTGAGTCACAGCGAGAATTTTTTTTTTTTAATGGAACAATGGATATGGGCTTCATAGGGTTTTTGAGGCTAGAAGTCTAAAAATTTGACTTCAGGAACAAAGAGCCTTTCTGGGGACTAATTTATTAGGCAGATTGAAAGAGACTATAAAAGCATTATCTGTCAAATATAAATATGACAAATGGTAGTCATATATTGAAGCCTGGCCTGAGTAAAAATGATAACAAACTGATAGAATAACACACCGTTGAAGGACCTACTGGACCTTTGTGTTCCTGGACTTACAAGTATGTGTAAAAATGAATCCCAGCTGCAGTAGATTTGGAGCCCTGTCTGCAGAGATATCTCAGCTGTGGTTTGGATGGGGTTGGAGGATTAAAGGTATAAGAATATTCCTGAAGGGAACTGATATTTTGCCACGTGATCAAGAGGAAAAGATATATGAATGAGGGAAACAGGGAGCTATACTATTAGGGTAGTCTAGGAATTAGGTAGTGAGGAATTTGATTCTTACCTACCTTCTCCAAATCTAGTGTCTCCTCTATTTTCCCTTAATTTCCTTGTCTCTTGTTCCCCTAGTTACCCTTTCCATTGATCACATCTCCATAGTGGGTTCTCTTCATTCTATGAGCTAATCATACACCCTTGTTGAGCATCTTCTTGATTTCCTTTGTACCCTCCTCATTGTACCTTGTGCCTATATTATGATCTTTCCTCAGGTCACAAGCTAAGCCATCTGTTCTGTTATTTGGTGCTCCCATTTTCTCTTTAGCAGTCTTATTCTTTTTTTTACTATATAAGGCAGCATCTGCTCTTTATTGTTTTTATGTTTTATTGAAGTATTGTTGATTTACAGTGTTGTGTTAATTTCTGCAGTACAGTAAAGTGATTCATTTTTATATATGCTCTTTTTAAAAAACATTCTTTTCCATTATGGTTTATCATAGGACATTGAATGTAATTCTCTGTGCTATATAGTAAGATCTTGTGGATTATTGCCCCCATGTATTATAGCTTACATCTCCTAAACCCAACCCACACTCCCTTGGCATCCACAGGTCTGTTCTCCTTGTCTGTGAGTCTGTTTCTGTCTTGTGGATAGGTTCATTTGTGCCATATTTCAGATTCTACATATAAATGATAACATACAGTATTTGTCTTTGTCTTTCTGACTTACTTCACTTAGTATGATAATCTCTAGTTGCATCCATGTTGCTGCAAATGATATTATTTCATTCTTTTTTATGACTGAGTTGTATTCCATTGTATATTACTACCATATCTTTTCCATCCATTCATCTGTCAGTGGACATTTAGGTTGTTTCTATGTCTTGACTATTGTGAATAGTGCTGCTGTGAACATAGGGGTGCCTGAATCTTTTTGAATTATAGTTTTCTCTGGATGTATGTCCAGGAGTGGGACTGCTGGATCATATGGTAACTCTATCCTTAGTTTTCCGAGAACCGCCATACAATTTTCCACAGTGATTGCACCAACTTACATTCTCACCATCAGTATAGGAAGGTTACCTTTTCTCCACATCCTCCCAGCATTTGTTATTGGTAGAACAGTCTTATTCTTTTTTCTTTCTTTTTTTTTGTTTTTTTGTTTTGTTTTGTTTTTTTAGGGCTACACCTGAGGCATGGAAGTTCCCAGGCTAGAAGTCAGATTGCAGCTACAGGACTGGTCTATGCCATAGCCATAGCAATGTGGGATCTGAGCCTCTTCTGTGACCTACACCACAGCTCATGGCAATGCCAGATCCTTAACCCACTGAGCGAGGCCAGGGATTGAACCCACATCCTCGTGGATACTAGTCGGGTTCATTTCCACTGAGCCACAACGAGAACTGAGCATTCTTATTCTTAAAGCTCAGGAACAAGGCAAATACAGATTTGTTTCAGAATGAGAGAATAGATTTGAAATCATATGTTTCTTTTTATAACTACTGATGGCAAAAATTAACTAGGAATGTTTTATTGTACTCCTTTTTAGAAGCTGACTACCCTCTTGTTGATGAATCAGACAAGCACCAGGAAAGCAAAGATAATTTCTTAAATTCAGTTTTGTTCACATTTAATAAAATTCTGACTGTGGAGAGACTTCATAGTTATAAGATGAGCACAAGTCTTAATCCTACAAGAAAAAAATCATATAAATGTACGTCATATGGGAAGAGGTTGCAACCTACTTTAGACTTACTTAGTTATAACAGATGTTATACTGGAGAAAACATTTATGAATGCAATGAGTGTGGGAAAGCCTTCAAAAAGAAGTTTCATTTTATTAGACATGAAAAAAATCATACAAGAAAAAAACCCTTTGAATGCAGTGACTGTGGGAAAGCTTATAGCAGGAAGGCACACCTTGCAACTCATCAGAAAATTCATAACGGAGAGAGACCCTTTGTGTGCAATGATTGTGGGAAAGCGTTTATGCATAAAGCACAACTTGTGGTCCACCAGAGACTCCACACTGGAGAGAAGCCTTATGAATGCGATCAGTGCGGGAAATCATTCACTTGGAACTCCTCCTTTACTCAGCATGTGAAGTCGCATACACTTGAGAACTCATTTGAATGTAAGGAATGTGGGAAAACCTTCAGGTATAGTTCGTCCCTTTATAAACACTCTAGATTTCATACAGGAGAGAAACCCTACCGATGTATCGTCTGCGGCAAAACCTTTGGCAACACTTCTGTGCTTGTTACGCATCAAAGAATCCATACAGGAGAGAAACCTTATGGATGTATTGAATGTGGTAAAGCCTTCATCAAGAAGTCTCATCTCCTTAGACATCAGATAACTCATACAGGAGAAAAGCCCTATGAATGTAGCAAATGTGGGAAAGCATTTTCCCAGAAATCAAATCTTATTGTACACCAGAAAATTCATATGTAATACTCACTTCTGAGTATGAGGAAGCTTTAAATATTCAATAAACCTTTTTAAGTAGAGAATTCATGGTGAGGAGAAATCCACCAATTTGAATGAATTGGAAGAATAAATTCCAATTTAAAATCAATGCCAATCATGTTCTGAAAGTGGTAATAAAGTGTTTAGATAAAAGGTTACAGAAAATATTAATTTATAAATGATAAGCTTAGAAAGTAAGCATAAATTAAACAAGGGACTAGTGAAAATTATCCTTACCACCTCTGATTATCTGATTTTTTTTTCTTTTTTTCTTTGGCTATGTGGCATGCAGAAGTTCCCAGGCCAGGGTTTAAACCCATGCCACAGCAGTAACCCAAACCATGGCAGTGACAACACCAAGTCCTTAACCACTAGGCCACCAGGGAACTCTACCATCTTTGATTTTTTTTTATTTTTATAACAAATTGTACAATTACACAAGTGTAAGTATAAAATGTTTATATATTACATTAAATTGTATCTATTAAGAGTTTCTGCAAGAGTTCCTTTTGTGGCTTAACAGGTTAAGAACCCAGGTAGTATCCATGAGGATGTGGGTTCAATCCCTGTCCTCACTCAGTGGGTTAAGGATCCCCTGTTGCTACAAGCTGTGGCATAGGTTGCAGATGCAGCTTGGATCTGGTGTTGCTATGGCTGTGGCGTACGTAGGCCGGCAGCTGCAGTTCCAATTCGACCCCTAGCCTAGGAACTTCCATATTCCACAGGTATGGCCCTAAAAAGCAAAGAAAAAAAAAATTTTTAAGTTTCTGCAGTAAATATCACCATTTTTTCTTCCAATCCTAACATGCAAGTGAAAAAAATGTGGTTTAATATGTACTATGAATTTCAGTAATATTTTCACCCATTTGCTTGCACTTTTTTTTTTTTTAATGGCCATACCTGTGGCATATAGAAGTTCCCAGGGCAGGGATCGAATCTGAGCCATAGCTGTGACCTATGCCACAACTGTGGCAATGCCAGATCCTTTAACCCACCATACGAGGCTGGGGATCAAACCCGTGCCCTCTGCAACAACCCAAGTCACTGCAGTCAGATTCTTAATCCACTGTACCACAGCGGGAACTCCCATTTGCTGGCACTTTTAAAGGGTACGACAGTGTTACCGAATCTCAGTGTCTCCCCTTTAATTCTAAAACTTACTATAAAGATGTATAGACTTATATGTATAACTATAATGTATATATAATTTAACAAGATATCAGTTGAGGGGGGAAAGCAGTTGTATTCTGTATTAGAGCAAACATTCAGCTGAGGAAAAAGAAGTATTTAAATAAGTATGTAAATAAAACATTTACAGTTTAAATATTCCTGTCCTTTTTCACTGAGGTAATTACCTAAGGTGTAAGGATAGCTCAAGTAGTAGTTAACTAGGGTAGCATCTGTATCTCATTTTAATAAAATGGGGTGTCAGAGTTTAATGGTAGCCTAGTTGTTAAGAATTCAGCATTGCTGGAATTCCCGTCGTGTCTCAGCGGTTAACGAACCCTACTAGGATCCTTGAGGACATAGGTTCAATCACTGGCCTCGCTCAGTGGGTTAAGGATCCAGCACTGCCATGAATTGTGGTGTAGGTCGAAGATGCGCCTCAGATCCCAAGTTGCTGTGGCCATGGTGTAGGCCTGGGAACCTCCATATGCCGCGGGTGTGGCCCTAAAAAAAAAAAAAAGGACCAAAAAAAAAAAGAATTTGGCAGTGTTACTGCCATGGCTCAGGTTAAATCCTTGGCCCGGGAACTTCCGCATGCTGTGGGCATGGAAAAAAATATAAAATAAAGAGGGTGTCACAATACTTTTAAACTTTCAGGGAGCAAGTTTTTAGATACCTGTTTTCTTACAAGAAAATGATACAGGTTTAGCTCCTAGGGATGCCTGGAATTTTCCAAGTGACATAGGCAGCATTAATTAAGTTGAAAAGAGCACTTTTTTTGGCTTAGTCACTTCACTTTGGAATGTGGCATTTTGTAAGTTACACATAATTCCCTTAAAAGGATGAATCATTATTTAAGATAGTTTTTTTTTGCTGTCCACAATACTCCTTGATAATGTCAAAAAAAACCTTTTATACCTTTTCTTGAGTTGTAACAAAACAGCGTGAACCTAAATTCAGAAATCACAGAGTTTCCATGGCGGCTCAGCAGGTTAAGAACCCAACATAGCATCCATGAAGATGCAGGTTTGGTCCCTGGCCTCACTCAGTGGGTTAAGGATCCAGTGTTGCCACAAGCTGCAGTGTAGCTCACAGATGCAGCTCAGAACCTTTGTTGCCATGGCTGTGACTCAGGCCTGCAGCTGTAGCTCTGATTCGACCCCTGACCAGGGAACTTCCATATGTTGCAGATGCAGCTGTTAAAAAGAAAAAAAAAAAAGGAAAAGAAAAACCAAGCCTTTTGAAGTTTAAGCTCAGTTAACAACTGTGTCGCATTGTTTTTCTCTCACTAGCCATTTTTTGTTAATGTGTAATGATTATAAATGTATGAGGTTTTTTTTTTTTGAGCAGGCATGTTAGAACTTAAGGATTTAAATTAACCTTGTTTACTGATTTTTTTCTTTTTCACTCAAAAAAACCTTAATCAGGCTCCTGAACCTTCCCTTTGACCCATGTGTACACTGTCTTGTAAAATCTAATTTTAGAAAGAACCCTGCTAAGTCATTTTAACCAGAACCCTCCATCTTCAACATCCTATCAGGTTCTTCATCCTCCACCATCCTTTAGGTGATGTCTGATCACCCTTGCCTGTCTTCAGCAAGGATCCTGTTAGGACAATTTAACTAACACCTTTGTGATGTTTTCTGTTAGTAATTTTCCATCCACTGACCCCTATTCTACTCCTTGGCTATAAATTTCTACTACTTGTGCATGCTGTATTCAGAGTCCAATCTCTCGCCCACTAAAGATCCATTGTAGTGCTCCCTATACCTATCCCACTGGTCCTGAAAAGTCTGTCTTGTCATTTGTCTTTTTTTCCCCCCTTTTTTTTAGGGCTGCAGATGTGGCATATGGAGGTTCCCAGGCTAGCGGTCAAAACAGAGCTGCATCTGCAGCCCACAGGCATAGCAATGCCAGATCCAAGCCTCATCTGCCACCTACACTGCAGCTCACAGCAGCACCAAATCTTTAAACCACTAAACGGGGCCAGGGATCAAACCTGCGTCCTCATGGATACTAGTCAGGTTCATTAAACACTGAGCCACAACAGGAACTCCTCATTTGTCCTCTTAACAAACATTATCGAATACCTTTCCTCTTTACCACTTTCTTAATTTAGAAGGCTACATAATGATTACACTCTTGTAGTTCCAAAAATTTCTATTACCTTCTTTCTTTGGAATTGTCTTCAGAATCAGTCTGCCAGTCACACAGGGAATTCTTTAGGTATTTACAGTCACTGGACTTGCCTTTTTTCCAATTCAACAGTTTTCTCTCATTTCCTGCATGAAATCCTCATTTGCCCTATTTAGTGCTTACCATTCCCAAACTATCTCCCCTTCCTATGCCCATGCTTCTCATCTGATAAACCCCAAAGTACTTAAAACTAAAGGAAGAGGACATGTTTCAGGAGGGAGAAGGGAGTTCTACTGTTGTCAGCATGACATGAGGTCCCCTTGGAAGAGCAGCTGCATAGGTCAAGGTGGTAAGAAGTGTGCAATGGTCTGCAGATAAAACAAGGGAATTTTAATTGTAATATATCAGGAAGCATGTAATTTATTTATTTATTTATTTATTTTTATTTTTTGCCTTTTGTCATTTTAGAGCCGCACCCGCGGCATGTGCAGGTTCCCAGGCTAGGGGTCTAATCGGAGCTGTAGCCGCTGGCCTATGCTGCAGCCACAGCAACGCAGGATCCGAGCCGTGTCTGCAACCTACACCACAGCACGGTACGCTGGACCTTTAACCCACTGAGCAAGGCCAGGGATCAAACCCACAACCTCATGGTTCCTAGTCGGATTTGTTAACCACTGTGCCACGACGGGAACTCCAGGAAGCATGTAATTTATGCTCAATAAATTAATTTGTTCCCTCCCTTCCTTTGGAAGAAGGAATACAGTAGAGCAAGCTGATATATATTTCCAGTACTGGACAATTATAAACTGCCACCTTGAGAGGTTTTTGTCACTGACCTCATTGCATTAGGCTGTACAAGATTTTGGCAAGAATAAAACCAGGAGTTCCCATCATGAAGCAGTGGTTAACGAATCCAACTAGGAACCATGAGGTTGTGGGTTCAATTCCTGGCCTTGCTCAGTGGGTTACCAATCCAGTGTTGCCATGGGTTGTGGTGTGGATTGCAGACGCAGCTCGGATCCTGCGTTGCTGTGACTGCAGCATAGGCCAGCGGCTACAGCTCCGATTAGACCCCTAGTCTGGGAACCTCCACATGCCGCAGGTGCGACCCTAAAACAACAAAAAGGCAAAATAATAATAATAATAATACCAAAACTATGCTTAGCTCCATCCAAACATCTCAGGTTCCCAGAACTCCCTAGTCTATTGTATTCTGTGGCTAAAACAGCCATACACAATACACAATCTAAGTGAGAAATTCTTTAATTTTTCTCACCTCTAAGAGTTTGTCATACTTTTTTTACTTTGTAGAAAGACCACTGAGAAATCTTTGTAGAAAGATTACTGAGGAGTTCTCTTGTGGCTCAGTGGGTTAAGGATCTGGTGCCGTTCTGGTTCAGAACCTGGCCTGGGGGATACAGAGAGGGTGGGGGAGATCATCGAGAAATGCCCTTTTTTCATTTTCATTTATACACAGATAGCAGATAGGACTTTTACTTCCAATGAAACTTTTTTTTCTGATTATTAGATGTGCTAATTTTTAAGAATCAAATATGGAAAGTATAATGAAAAGAAAACAGGAGAAGTGGAAAAGGGAGATCTGAGTTTAGGTGTCTTTGAACTCTAGAAAAAGACAAGAGAGTTTAGACCTTGTACAAGGTTTTAAAAAAAGAGGAGGTAACCAGAATAACATAGAAATATAATGTGTAACTTAAAAGTCTGAAGAAAGGAATAATGAAGACTTCATAGATCCAACAGAGTAGGAAAGGTGAAAGTTGCAAAAAAGAAAAAAAGTATGATAAATAGCCAGAAAAGGTAGAAGTAATAAAAGCATATCAATAATAATATTAACACAAATGGGTTAAACTCACCTATGATGAGGAAGAAACAATGGTCTCTTATTTTGGAAGCGCTTTAGTCTTTTTATCTTTCTTTCTTTTTCTTTTTTGGCCATACCTGTGGCATGGAACTTTCCTGGCCAGGGACTGAATCTGAGCCACAGCTGGGACCTACACCACCCATGTGGCAATGCCAAATCCTTAACATGCTTTGCCACAGCAGGAATTCCCCACTTTAGTCTTTTTATAATTTCCTTTGCAAACTAAAAGCATGTTATTTCCAGTGAGCTAGAGCATACCACTGAAAAGACACACTGATATCACCAAAAACCTTGATTTACATTACTACCTAGATTTCATGGAAAAATAGGGTCTGCTACCAAGAGAAGTAAGAAGTAGGGCTGAGCAGATGTCCAATAACATTTCACCCCTTTGAACACAGACTTTCGATTATATAACCACAGTTCAAAATTAACACCCATATAATACTATTATCTGTCATCTATAAAATTTCCCAATTATCTTAATAATGTTCCTTTTTCAATAAATTTTTAATTTATTTTTTTGTCTTTTTGCCTTATCTAGGGCCAAACCCGTGGCATATGGAGGTTCCCAGGCTAGGGGTCTAACAGGAGCTGTAGCCGCCGGCCTTCGCCACAGCCACAGCAACGCGGGATCCGAGCCGCATCTGCAACCTACACCACAGCTCATGGCAACGCCGGATCCTTAACCCACTGAACAAGGCCAGGGATCGAACCTGCAACCTCATGGTTCCTAGTCGGATTCGTTAACCACTGAGCCACGATGGGAACTCCGCTCAATAAATTTTTAATTTTGGAATAATTTTAGGTTTACAGAAAAATTTCATGGGTCACCTTGCTGTACAGTAGAAAACTGACAAGACTATAAGCCAGCTATAATGGACAAAAATAAAAATCATTGTAAAAAAAGTTTCAAAGGTAGTACAGAGGGTTCCCATATACACCTTCACCTATTATAAATATATGATTTATATATTATGTATGAGATTATATTATGAGAGTACAATTTAAGGAGCCAACACTGGTGTATCAGTATTAACTAAATTCCAGATTTCACTCATATTTCACTAGTTCTTTCACTAATGTCCATTTTCTGTTC
>PVHT020000066.1:32975571-32991434 GCA_004024745.2 Catagonus wagneri | reverse complement strand
TCTCTCTCTCTCTCTCTTTTTTTTTTTTGTCTTTTTAGGGCCATACTTACGGCATATGGAAGATCCCAGGCTAGAGGTCGAATCAGAGCTGTAGCTATATGGGCTCTGAGCTGTGTCTGCAACCTACACCACAGCTCATGGAAATGCTGGGTCCTTAACCCACTGAGGGAGGCTAGGGATTGAACCTGTGCCCTCATGGATACTAGTCGGGTTTGTTACCCCTAAGCCACAATGGGAACTCAGCTTTTTTCTTAATATAAAGTCCAAATGCAAGCTCACCGTTTTTGGGGGTAGGAGAGCCTTGCCCACAGCATGTAGAAATTTCTGGGGCCAGGAACTGAACCCACGTCACAGTAGTGACAAGGCCAGATCCTTAACCCATTAGGCCACCAGGGAATTCCTCTTTAGACTCCTTTATCTAGAACAGTTCCTCAGCCTTTCAACATCTTTCATGACCTCAATATCTTTGGAGAGAGTACATGCCAGTTATTTTGTAGATTGCTCCTCAGTTTTGGTTGGTCTGATGTTTCCTCATGATTAGATTCAAGTAAGTTATGCATGTTGGCAAGTATATCACATAAATACTATTCTCAGCATTTCATGTCAGGAGGCGCAATGTCAACTTGTCTCATTAGCGGTGATCTTAACTTTGATTATTTGGTTAAGGTGGCATTCACCATGTTTCTACTTTGTAAAATTACCATTTTCCCTTTGTAATTAAGTAATTTGCAGTGAAAATAAGATCCTGTTCCTAATCAAACTTTCACTAGAGTGCTAGTTTAGCACTGTTAATGTACCCATTCCCCTTCCATCTTTTTTTTCTCCTTCCTGCTTTTTTTTCCTTTTTGCCAAAGAAACTAGCTCTTTGTCTCATTGAAATTTCCCCAATGTAGATTTTTCAGATCATGTTCTCTTAAACCCATTCCAAATAAGCTTTCCATTGCGCCACTCCCCTGAAACTGTTCTTGTAAAGGTCACCAAAAATTCTAATTGTTGTATCAAATGATTAAGTTGTCAGTCTTAACTGTCCACAGTTTAGGACACAATGTATCACTCCATTCTCTTTGAAGCATTTTTAACTTGGCTTACAGCACTGGCATTTTCCTGCTTCTCCTCCTACTTCACTGATTTTTCTTTCAGTCTCTCTGCTATTTCCACTCATCTCTACAACCTTCCAACTCGGGCTCAATACTTAGGCCTCTTCTCAGCTCTTTCTATACTCTCTTCATTGGTAACCTCATTTGTCTGATGGTTTTAAAGTCTATATAATTATCTCCCAACTTTATTTCTTGCAAACATCTCCCCTGAACTCACGCATATTTGCCAAACTTCACCACCTCGCTGTCTCTAACTGGCATTTCAAACTCAGCATGTTCAAAACAGGTCACAATTTCCCTCTTTGTCCCTAGATGTGCTCCTTCTGTAGTTTTCTCCATCTCATCTGATGGCAATTCCATCTTTTCACTTGCTCAGATCTGAAACTTGAGTCTCGTTTTCTTCAGGTCATCCTTGAGTCTCCTTTTCTCTCATAGCTTACATACGATCTACAATAAATCATATAGAGTTTGCCTTCAAATAGACTTTAAATGCAACTGCTTCTCACTAGCTCTTCTTCTACTACTTGGTCTGAGTCACCACCATGTTACTTCTTCATTATTCTAATAACCTCCTAACTGGTTGTATCCTGGCTTTCCTCTCGTTTATTCTCCACACAGCAGCCAAAGTGATCTTTTTAAAACTTGAGTCAGATGATGCCACTCCTCTGCTCAAAATTCTCCGGTGGCCTCTCCGAAAGCCAAAGTCCTTACATTATTTACAAGTCCCCCCATAGTCTGGGCCCTCACCCCTCCTTCTTTCTCTATTATTCTTCTATATCCAGGCACATGGCCCTCCTTGCTGTTTTTTAAACATGTTTGGTACTTTCTACTCCAGGTCTTTGCTCTTGCTGTTTTCTCTACCTAAAACCCTTTTTCTTCTGGCATGAATCTGCAGTGTCATTTACTTCAGGTCACTTTCTTCAGGTCTTTGCTCAAATATCTTATGAGACGCATTCCTAGACCACTGTTTAAAATGCAACCTTCCACCCCTTTTCATTATGCTATTTTTCTCCACAGCATTATCAATATCTAATAGAATATAACATTAGCTTTATGAAGGAAGGTATTTTTGTCTGTTTTGTTCACTACTCCAAACCCAAATCAATGGCTGGTACATAACAGGAGTTCAGCAACAAGTTTTTGTAAAATGACTATCAGCTACATGCTTGCCATAAGGCTTGACAGTATATACACATTAAAAAAAAAAAAAAAAAAAAAAGGAAGAGTCCAGGGTGGGAGTGGGAAAGGGGGAGAAAAATCTGAAGAAACCTGTAAAAGAGAAATTGTCCCAAATCTCATCTGAGAAAAAGGGTTTTTTTTTTTGTTTTTGCATGCTATAATTCCTCACTTCCTGAAAAATTTTCATTCCTGACAAGCAATGGAATTACGATTTGTTTTAGAAACTAGTTGTCTACCCACCACTATGCCTGCCAGATAGTCTCCTTTTGTAGTTAACCAACAATTATGTAACCCTTCTCTTTTCCTATATAAACTCCTTTTCCTGAGTGAAAGTTGAAGTTGACCTCTTGCTGCTCCCTTATAGCTAGATTGTAATAAAACTTTGAAACATAACTAGGCTATCTGAAACAAGAAACCCCTTTAAACATGGCGCTAATACATTAATTTACAGTTATATTTTAAAATTAAGTTGCTGTTACTCCAGTGTGACTAAAATGAAATGCTTTTCTAAAATAAAATAAGAAACCCTACATAAATAACAGTTTACTGTTTACCATGTCTATACGGCATGTGTTTTCTATATGTCAGGTCTATATTAATCAGTAAAAGTCACGTGCGCGTTTCCCTTCAACATGACCAGAGCTCTCCACCAAGCCCAAACGACATCAAACGAGAAATCTCCACTGGATGAAGAGGAAACCCCGATGTCTTCCGGACGCAAACTCCCGGAGCCTTATGGGAAATGTGGAATCGGGTGAATTTTCCCAGAGGACCCTGGGGGATCTGGTTGGGGAGGTACTTCCGCACACGCGCAGTAGGGACATCAGGAAGTGTTTACGTTCCTCCTCATGTGTCAGTGCTGAGTGGCTGGTGACCCTGCAGGGCTTGAGCCAGTTGGAGAGCAGAGACCGGCTTGTCGGTTCCTGTGAAAGAAATAAAATTGTAGGTAACCCCTATGCGTGAGGGCATTTAGCTCAGAGGAAGCCGAGTAAGGGTAGGGCTCTCACCTGCCCAAGCTGGCTGGGGCGTGGCGGGCCAGGCTGCGTCGCCGTGTTGTGGGTAGTGAATACCGCGTAGGGAGCCCACGCCTGGGCGTTAACCCCTAACTCTAAAAGACTTACTCGCCGAAGGCAGTAAATCCTTTCAGAGCGGCGGGGAAGAGAACCAGTATATCCGGTGCCAGACACTGTTAAACACCTTTTTTTTTTTTTTAAAGTATGGCATTTATTTATCACGGTTACTTGCTGATGTAACTGCCTTCGTACTGTTTACAGAGAAGTGTGAAGCTGCTTCAGATCACACAGCTGGCAAGTGGAGGAGCTGGTATTCAAACTAAGTGCCATTTTACCTGAATTTCACTTTTTTTTTGGAACACAGTACTTTGCCTAAAGCAAAGAGTTAATGTTCTTGAGGAGTGAATACTAAGTGGACGTCAACTTATCGTTATTGAAAGAACTCTTGGTGTCTCTGCAGGAAGACTGCGTAATTGAACCTGTGGATCCCTGTTGCATATTTCTGCCTGTTTCAGTTTCCAGCGACCCTGATTAAAATCCACAAAGAGCCACCCTAGGCCACAGGATGGTGAGTTTACAAATCGGGACCCTATATAAAGATTCCAGTTGAAGGAGTGTTAGTTCTGTATCACCCAGTCCATCTTTTCTAGGAAAAAGTTGAGAGAGATTAATCCTGGAAAGAGGCTCTTCTGACTTAGGACTTTTTACCCATTTCAGGAGATAGGAATCAACTTTTGTCTCTTCTATCCAGAGAGAGTAGAGTTTGACTCATGGCATTACATGTATGTATGGTCAAGGACTGTGTCCATGGAGGTGTTTTCCCAAATGTTTGCGGAGAGAGATGACAATTACAGAAAATGAAGGGTGGGTTTACGTGGTCAGGTTCCACAGGAATCTGAAACTCACAGGAGGAGAATGAGGGTGTGGTCACAGGAAAGAAGAATCAAGGGCTATCAGGGGCTATACAGAAGAAATTCTACTTCTTTCCTAAACGCTCTCGCTCTGTATCTCCCTCCCTCTCTCCGGCTCTCACAAACACCCATTTACGTCAGTGCATTCTTTTCCTCATTGGCTTATTCACAATTAAGCTGACTTCTTACCATTTTTAAAATTTGTTTGTTTGTTTTGACCACATGCACTGCATAGAGATGTTTCTGGGCAAGGGATGGAACCCAAGCCACAGCAGTGACAACATGGGGTTTTTAACCACTAGGCCACCAGGAAACTCCCATAGTATTTTAGTTGTCATAGTTGCCCTAGGGGGTTATGCTGATTCCCTTTCTTCCCTTACTGACATGCAGAAGTAGTTTATCACAGCCTGGTAGTGCTAGAAGGACTTTTAGGAATCCTCTAGTTCTGCTTCTTCATTTTAAGGATAAACTAGTCCTGAGATGGGAATTGGGTGCTAGAGTCCCACAGCTTGTTAGTGGCTGAATCAGGCCTGAAATCCAGACTGTTCTTTTTCCTGCATCACACTTCAGCTGAGCCAGGGTTGCTTAATAAGTTTCTTTTGAAAAGGAGAGCCATTCATTCAGCAAATATTTGCTGAGTGTCTGTTGTGGAGCAAACACCATTCTGGTATTTGGTGTACCACAATGAGCAAAACAAAAGTCTGTTTTTCATGACTCTCTTGTATTTAATTTTATAATGATTTTTATTTTTTCCATTTTAGCTGGTTTACAGTGTTCTGTCAATTTTCTACTGTACAGCAAAGTGACCCAGTTACATGTACATGTATACATTCTTTTTTCTCACATTATCATGCTCTATCACAAGTGACTAGATATAGTTCCCAGTGCTATACAGCAGGATCCCATTACTTATCCATTCCAAAGGCAATGGTTTGAATCTTTTAACCCCAGATTCCCAGTCCTTCCCCCTCCCCCTTGACAACCACAAGTCCGTTCTCCGTGGCGATGATTTTATTTTCTGTGGAAAGTTTCATTTGTGCCATATATTAGATTCCAGATATAAGTGATATCTTATGGTATTTGTCATGGCTCTTTTTTAGTGTCCCTTTGCATAAGCAGAATACATGAGGCCAAAGCAGTGCTCAGTGAACTTAATGTTTTCTTTTTCCTTCTCTTCCTCTTCCTGTCTCCATATATATGTATTATGTATATGCAGATATATTTGTATACATGTGTGTATGAAAATATAATGGGATGGTTTTAATATGATTTTCTTCTATCACAAATTTTAATTCTGAATCAAATATGTAATTTTTAGCTCTCCTGTGTAATGTATTGCAAGTGACAATGAACAGTGTACATAATTAGAGGAATTTCTCTGAATCCCCTCCATGTGCCCAGTGGTGCTCACTATAGGTGGAAGGTGAATGTGCTATTACAGGTATCAGTGACATTCCAGGATGTGGCTATGGACTTCACCTGGGAGGAGTGGCAGCTGCTGGGATGCGCTCAAAGGAAGCTGTATTGGGATGTGATGCTGGAGAACTTTAGAAACCTCATCTCAGTGGGTAAGGACAACTTCCCTGTGTAACGCAGGAGTAGCCCCTGTGCCCTTCCTTTAAGACTTGGGAAAGCTGTGAACGTTCAGAAGCTTTAACAAGTTTGGCCCAGAACTTTAGTAATCTAAGATTCTTCACCTCCTATGAGATTAAGTGTAAACAGATAATATGTCTAATTCTTCTGCCTCCCAAATGGAGGAGAAGGGTCTTTTCTATTCTAAAGCCTGTTTGTCATTCTTCACAGGCTGTAATACTCCAGGAGGCAGACCTGAATTGTAAGGTAGTTGTTTGTCTGTAGCACTTTGTCCCCAGTTCTGTGTTGTTTGTTTCCCATGAACAGGGTGTCCAGTCACCAAAACAAAAGTGATCTTCAAGGTGGAGCAAGGACACGACCCGTGGATGGTAGAGGGAGAGAACCCGCCTTGGTGCTCTCCAGGTGAGTCAGAGAACCAGGTACATGGGAGTGTTTGGAATTGGGATCCCAGTTGGTCACTGAGGGACAGGCACCTTGGAAATACTTTTCAGGAAGCACCTTTTAAAGCCACACACCTTTGGAAGTGACTGGGTGCAACTGTCAGATCCTGTGACACCTTCGCTTCCCCTCTCCCGCGTGGCTGCTCTTTCTCTTTCTCAGCTCTCGTATGAGGGCTGTCCCTCCTCCCCGCTCTGGCTCCTCGCCCTGCTGTTCCGTCTCAGTGCTGGCTCAGTTCTCTCAGTTCCCAGGGTCCCCATTCTTCTTCCTCCTCAACACGATGGCACATCTTTTCATACATCCGGTTCTAATAACATAGTCAGATTGTGTTTACTTGAAATGTAAGAAATGATGTAAGAGTCCAGAGCGTTACACTAATAAGATTCTGTCTTGATGGAAAGCAGTCTCAGAAATGGTGGATAATTGTCTTTTTTCTCATTTCCCTTAACATCATATCAATGGACTTAGTATTTGTAGGGTTTTGAGCTTGGCAGTGGTGCTGTTGCATGGGACATGGTGTGGCATCATGGTAACGGCAGTCAGAATTAACCTTCCTAACCACACAATATATAAAGGCAAAAGTTCGTGAAGCCTGGGAGTCTTGTGGTTCTGATTCCCAGAGTTAATGGAAGCTGTAAGTGTGGAAACCAAAGTGTGAAATTTGAATTTGAAGAGTGTGGTGGCAGGGGCAAAGCAGGGTTTTGGAGGCTAGATTTATGGAAGATTGAAAGAGGTCATAAAAAACAGGATTAATTATCAGGGAAGATTCCTTTCAAATAGTAGAAATAACTGATGGTAGACACAAAAGCAGATTACATGTGGTCTTTTTTAAACGTTCTGCTGAGCAGCTGTGTTCCTGGCTATTTGTAAGCTTTGGAGGATGAATCCTAGCTGAAAGTGTAGTTGGGGAACTTTCTACAAATATGTCCCAAGTGTGGTTTGGGTGGTTTGAGAGGATATGAGAATGTGCCTATAGGTAAAAGGGAGTTAATGGCTTGACAGTTCCTTGGGTGGTTGTGTGCAGGAGGAGTAAGAAGGAAGAAAAGTGTCTGGAGACTGAGGAGGATACTAACAGAGTAATTTAATTTAATTTTGGTTGTTTTTTTTTTTTTGCTTTTGCTTTTTAGGGCCCCACCTTTGGCATATGGAAGTTCCCAGGCTGGGTGTCTAATTGGAGCTGCTGCTGCCGGCCCACACCACAACAGCCATGCAGGATCCAAGCCGCATCTGCAATCTGCACCACAGCTTATGGTGATGCCAGATCCTTAACCCACTGAGGGAGACCAGGGATCAAACCCACATCCTCATGGATACTATTCGGATTCGTAACCTGCTGAGCCACAATGGGAAGTTCCAGGATAATTTAATATTTTTTCCATTGCTTAATGAATTTTATTACAGTTATAGGTGTACAAAAATCATCACAACTCAATTTGATAGCATTTGTGTCCCAAGCCCTCAGTGCATCCCCCCACCCCCCAGATTGTCTTTTTGAAAAACCAAAGGTTTTCCAAAGTCTGTGAGTCATTGTCTGTTCTGCAAAGAAGTTCATCGTGTCTTTTTAGTTTCCACATATAAGTGGGTGTTGCTGTCTAAGTGTCTGACTGGTTTCACTTCGCATGATAATCTCTAGGTCCATCCATGTTGTTATAAATGTTGTTATTTCGTTCCTTTTAATGGCTAGGATAATTTAATTTTTAATTGTTGTAGATCTTGACTCTGATAAGATTCCTCCAAACCAGTCCAGCTCTTCTCATTTCCCCATAATGCCTTTATCTCCTTGTCCCCTGCTCAGCTTCTTTATTCATTCCTCTGAGATAGCTTTCTCTATTCTCAGAGTTTACTCTGCGTCCTTGTAAGAGCCCATTTTAACTTTCTTTGTCCTCGTTATAATGTTACTTTGTGCCTCTTTCACAGGTTGAAAAGTCATATTTATAAGTAGAAAAGGCTACTTGTTCTCATTATTGTTCTCCAGAGGCCTCCACTTCAGCAGTTTCTTCTTAATGCTGAGGGCAGGGCAAGTACAGATTTCTTTTTTGTTCTGTAGTCTAGAATGGGAAGCTAGACCTGAAACCATAGATTTTGTGTATGTGTCTGTGGTTTAAAATAAAAAACATTATATGAAATCTACCGTCTTGCAGTATTGTCAGCTGTATGCACATTGCTGTACAGGGGATCTCTAGAACTTTCTCATCTTGCAGGACTGAAACTCTCTACCCACTGAACTTCCTACTCCTCCCTGCCCCTGGCAACCACCACTCCACTTTCTCCTTCTATGGCTTTAACTATTTTAAATACCTTACATAGGGGAGTCATGCAGTTTGTATCCTTCTCTGACTGGGTGATATAACTCAGCCTAATGTCCTTGAGGTTTATCCGTGTTGTAGCATATGAAGGATTTCCTTCTTTTTAAAAGTATATACATACCACATTGTCTTTATCCATTCATCTGTCAATGGACATCTAGATTCCAGCTCTTGGCTATTGCAAATAATGCTGTAATGAATGTGGGAGTGTTTATATCACTAGAAAATCTTGTTTTCAGGATTTTTTAACATGATATTGGAAAGAGTAACTGAGAATGTTTCATTTTATTCCATTTTAGAAGTTATCTGCTTACTTGATGCTGAGCTAGAAAGACAGGAAGAAGAAGGAAGCAAAGGCAATTTTTTCAACCAAGGAATGTTCACCTTCAGGAAAGCACTGGCCAACAAGACAGTCCAAAATTGTAAACTGAGTATAAAGCTTATTTCTTTAAGACAAAAACAGCATAAATGTGAATCAAATGGAAAGAGTTTGCAGCCTAATTTACACTTAATTAATTATAGTAAAAGTTATATTAGAGAAAACTCTTATGAATGCAAGGAATGTGGAAAAGCCTTCAAAAACAAGTTATGTCTCATTAGACATGAAAAAAAGCATGCCAGGAAAAAAACCTTTGGGTGCAGTGAATGTGGGAAAGCCTTTCAAAAGGAATCCCGTCTCATTAGACATGAAAAAAAGCATACAAGGGGGCAAAAAGCCTTTGAATGCAGTGACTGTGGGAAAGCCTTTACCAGTAAGGGACACCTTGTAGCTCATCAAGAAATTCATAGTGGAGAGAGACCCTTTGTGTGCAGTGATTGTGGGAAAGCTTTTATGCATAGAGCACAACTTGTAGTCCACCAGAGACTCCACACTGGAGAGAAGCCTTATGAATGCAGCCAGTGTGGGAAATCATTCACCTGGCACTCCTCCTTCACTCAGCACGAAAAGTCCCACACACCTGAGAACTCGTTTGAGTGTAAGGAATGTGGGAAAACCTTCAAGTATAGTTCATCCCTTTATAAACACTCTCGGATTCACACAGGCGAGAAACCGTACCACTGCAGAGAATGTGGCAAAGCCTTTGGAGACTCATCAGTGCTGGTCATGCATCAGAGAATTCACACGGGTGAGAAACCTCATAGGTGCACCGAGTGTGGCAAAGCCTTCATCAAGAAATCACATCTCCTTAAACATTACCTAACTCACACAGCAGAGCAGCAAAATAAATGCAACACGTGTGAGAAATCTTTTAACCGGAAGACACATCTCATTCTCCATCAAAGAAGTCATAAAAACAAGGGAGCTTTGTAAATGTGGGAAAACTTAAAATTAGCCTTTTAAGAAAGCAGCAAAGAATTCATCATGGGAGAAACCCTATCAGCTGAATAAATGTGGAAAAGCCTGTTCTGAAATTCATTTTCTGTAAGTGATATTACTCATTTTATTGAAAAGATTGCAGAAAATTTTAAGCTATAAATAGACAAATTTACTGAACAGTAAAGCTGAGGAAGTTTTGAAAAACTGAATAAGGCATCAGACTGACTGTAATTGCATATTTACACTGCCCCTATTTTATGATTTTTACACAAATTATACAAATGTTTGCATTGCTTAAGAAATTTGTATAGCCATAGATTTGAAATTATATGCTATGCACATTATAAAAGTTATATCTGTTATGATGATTGCACAGCATTGTGAATGTACTTACCGCCAATGAATTATACACTTAAAATGGTTTAAAGAGTAAATTTTGTTATATCAAAATCTCTGGTAAACACCATCATTGTTCAAAATCTAAAATAACCATATCCAGAATTGCCAATAATAAATGAAGTAACATGGTTTAGCATGTAGAATGAAGGTCAGTGCTATGAACTCAATCTCTAACTACTCTGTGGCACTTGTGAATACTTGTGGCAATTGTTACTGAGCCTTCTTGAGCTGCCTCTTAAGTAATAGGGACCGTTATTAAGTCCTCTCCTGCTCTGCTTAGCAGAGGACAGACATCGTGTAAAGTTTTCTTCTCTATACAAAACAGCAAAGTATGTGTGTATGTGTATTTAATCCTGATTAGCCAGACAATGAAGAAGAAAAGGAGCTGTGTTCTGTATTACTCTAAGCACTTAGTACAGGGAAAAAGAAGTAGCTCCAGGTAAACAGTTGTAAATAAAAGCCATCCTGTTTTACTGGCACAGCTACATAAGTAAGCTTAGCTCAAGTAGCATATAACTGGGTGCTTAGTTTAGAAAAATTAAGTGTAATAATACCTTGTGAGACTTCTGGAAGATAATTAAAATTGATATTAATTTTTAATCTTTTTTTTTTTTAGGGCCGCACCCACAGCACACAGAGTTTCCCAGGGTAGGGGTCGAATCGGAGCTGCAGCCTTTGGCCACAGCTACAGCCACAGCAGTGCCAGATCCAAGGTGAGTCTGCAACCTACACCTCAGCTCACAGCAGCACCGGATCCTTAACCCACTGAGCGAGGCCAGGGATCAAACCTGCATTCTCATGGATACTAGTCTGGTTCATTAACCTCTGGGCCACAACAGGAACTCCGAGATTGTTTTTTTAAAATCCAGATATAAACCGCATACAAGAAGACTAAAGCAAAATCATGCAGAAAAGATGCAAAATAAGGGAATGGAATGAGATCTACTAAGCAAATAATAGAAAGCTGATATGTCATTATTTTTTTGGCTGCAGCCATGGCATGTGGAAGTTCCTTGGCCAGGGATAGAACCCATGCCACAGCAGCGACCCAAGCCACTGTAGTGACAAGGCCAGATCCTTAACCCAATGTGCCACAGGAGAACTCCCTGATAGGTCATTATTAATTGCAATAGATCAGGAGTTGGCAAACTTTTTCTGTAAAGAGCCAGATATTAAGTATTTAGGCTTTGCGGGCAATACAGTCTCTGTTACAACTATTCAAATCTGCTGTACCAAGAAAGCAGCCGTAGACAGTAAATGAATGAATGTGGCTGTGTTCTAATAACTATTTACAAAAACAGGCAGCAAACCAGATTTGGCCCTCAGGATGTGGATTGCTGACCCCTGTTCTTTTTTTTTTTTCCTCTGCGCCTGTGGCATATGGAGGTTCCTGTGCTAGGGGTCGAATCGGAGCTGTGGCTGCCAGCCTACGCCACAGCCACAGCAATGCCAGATCCAATCTGTGTCTGCTACCTATACCACAGCTCATGGCAACGCTGGATCCTTAACCCACCGAGTGAAGCCAGGGATCAAACCTGCGTCCTCATGGATGCTAGTCAGATTGGTTTCTGCTGAGCCATGACAAAAACTCCTGACCCCTGTTCTGATTGTATAATGATTATATAGTGTGAACAAAAAAGGCACAATTCCAGCACTCATCTCAAAAAACAATAAATATATGACAATCCCAAGTACTGGTAAGTAAAACATTTTAAAAAACCTGTGAGGAGATTGAATTGATAGGAATCCAAGGAGAGGGGATTACAAGGTTAAATATCAGGAGAAGGGGATAATTGGGTCCATTCTAGAGGCTGTTTGCCACACTGAACGTTACAATTTCTGGGGCAGAGGGAAAAACTAACAAATGGGCTTAAAAGCATTGGCTTTTAAGAAATTCCTTTTGGAGGTGGCACACGTTACTTCTACTCATGTTTTGTAGCCAAACAAGTTACACTGTCATCACTAACTTCCTAAGCATGGGAAATTACAATCCTACCATCTCCTGAAAAGAAGTGGGAACCTGGAATATTTGCCGATAGGGCTACCACAGCTACAGTTTCAACCATGGGAGAATAAAATTTTTGATACATCCACCTGCAGAACGTAATATCACAGATTTGTCCTTTAGCAAAGGATGAAAACTAACAGGTGAGGCATCAAGTATCCCATATTTTGGCCTTGGCAGTGAGTAGCAGATGGATGTGGGGTCTCAGTTCCCAGATCAGGGATTGAACCTGGGCCGCAGCAGTGAAAGCTGTGAATCCTAACCACCAGATGACCAGGGCACTCCTTTCCAGCACTTATTAAAAGGTGACTGGCTTCTCCATCCTCAACCATCTTCTCAGAACTACCCCCCACCCCAAACCCTCACAATGTCATAGAAGAAGATTGGTTGGAGGGTGGGGATGGGAATCAGCACTCATGAGTCAGCCTTGGCGGAGATGCTCTGGCGTTTCTAAAAATCAGCTGAGGAGGACTGCGAGAGATTCCTTCAGGGAGATGGCTGTTTTCAAGGAGTGAAAACCTGTACAGAAAGGGGACAGCCAAGAGGACACAAGTATACTAGCAAGGGGCAGGGCATGGACACAAGAGGTCACACTGGGCTGGGGCTCACTATCAGAACAGTGCAGGAGGGCAGGCTTTGCAACCCTGTCTTAGAACACTTGCCTGCCCAGGAGGAGCAGGTTTTAGTGACATTCTGGAAAGAACCACCAGCCAAATGAGAGATGCCAGTCCATTTTCCTCTTCTCAGCCCCCAACCCCAAGAAGCTGAAACAGAGTCCCTCTAAAATGAAGTTCCTCTGCTGAGTTTATAATTAACCTCTCTGTCCAAAATGTTACTCCCCTTTTGTCCAACACCTGTTCCCCTCAAGGTTGAGGAGTATCAAAGAAAAGGAAGCTTTTAAACTGAGCAGGATCCTGCGGGGCTCTCCCAAGAACAAAAACGTTTCCATGACCCCCATTTCTTGTTTGCAGGAAGAAGGTTTCAGCCGCAGACCTTCTCTAAGTTCCAAAGGGCAGAGTCAAATAGTTATTAATTAAGGGAGTGAAGGAAGGCTAAAAAAAAACCGAAATGAAGTTTGTATTTCTGAGTTCTACATGAAGTAGCTGAGCACAAGCACATGGATCCCAGACTGGCTGGAATTAAAAGGCTGATTACAAAATCCTGGAACACTTCACCACCAACCAGTCAGAGGAAGGTCACACTCTGTAAACTGTTCCTTAAATCTTGTCTATAAATAGTCTTCCCAGAAAACCACAAGGCAGTGTAGATCTTTTGAGCACAAGCCACCCTGTTGCTTTGTTTTCCTTTCTCAGCTCCAAACTCCAATCTTTGGGTTTGTCTGGCCTCACTGGGCATTGAGCACAGTGACTTTGGGTTTGACAACAGAGCCAGGCTCCCAACTGCCAGAAGTCCGAGCGCATCCTCACCTGACCTGCCCCGCAGCACTCAGAGCTCTAAAGTGCAGCACTAGCTTCTATATGGCATTACCACTGTGGGATCCTAAGAACCAAAACTAAAAAGCGGCTTTTCTAGCCCCCGCCAAGGTTGAAAGCCTCCTTCCGCTGCCAGGAGCACAGGTGATGGAGGCGGTGGCCAGGCAGACCCGGGCGGGGCGGGGCGGGGCGGGGCGGGGGAGGTGCCAGGGCTCTCTCCGCGCAGGCGCAGTGCAGCCCGCGGCGGGCTTGGACAAGCGTTTGGTGTGAGCCGGGTGAGTCTGGAGCAATCAAGAGCCACTCCTGGCAAGACTGGGGTTCAGAGGGTCACCTTGGGTCTGCAGGAAGATGGAGATTAGAAGGCCAGGGTGGGCGTGGCACCGAGGGACTTGGAGCCCCAGCTCTAGGGCCTGGGAGCCGTGGTTCCCAGAAATGTGTGGCCCGGCGATTCGTCTGTGGGGGTGGTCAGATCCTATCAGGTTCTCTAAATTAGTCACTTCACTCAGCTGTGCTTACTTAAGACAGGAGCCTTAGTGGAATCTGCTGCCCCAGGGGGTTCCAGGATCGCTTTCTCCTTCAGACTCCGGCTTTGGCTCAGCCCTTGGTGCCCGGCTGCTCCCGGCTTGAGCGCCCCCAGGTCCGGGCTGCGATCGCAGGATGGCGGCGGGGCGGGTCAGCTGCGTAGCTCCCCCAGGGTAGTGTATATAGGTGCTTCCACCTTCTGGTGTCCAGGTTTCTCCCTCGAGTGTTTTTATTTTTTTCTTTTGTTTTGTTTTGTTTTGTTTTTTGGCCGCCTGGCAGCATATGGAGTTCCCGGGCCAGGGATCAGATTAGGGCCGCAGTTCCGACCTAAGCTGCAGCCGCTGCAACTCCGGATCCTTCACCCACTGTGCTGGCTAGGATTGAACCTGCGTCCCAGCTCTCCCAAGACACCAGTGATCCCTTTGAGCCGCAGTAAGGAACTCTTCTCCCTCAAGTGTTTGATCGCCTGCTTTGCAGTCCCGGTGTCCAGAGGTCTCTAGCTGGAATTCCTCCAGTTGTGCATCCTGGGAGGTACTTAGCATAACTTTAAACCTGACTGGATTTATTACAGTGGCTCTTTTGCTGGGGCTGCAGAGATATGGGACCCAAGAGAAAGATGCCAGCCACGGAAAAGGCATTTTTGAGCCCACAGAACAAGCCGTGCTCATAGGAATGAAGCCTGCAGCTCCACAGGCGCTTGGACTGCATCTCAAAGCAACACACCTATGAGCTAAGGCCTCCTGCCAAAACTGCTAGCCAAGACTGGAGTCTGGAGAAGGAAGGGCTTCTGCTGGGATTGTCTAGAGGCTCCTCAGCAAGGCCTGGGTCAGGTGACCACCTTCAGAGAATAGGGAGAGAGGTGGACTTAGAGAAGAGGACTTACCTGAGATGGTGAACAGTCTGTAGTGTAGAGAAGAGAAGGCAACCAAGGACTGTGGTTGAGGGAATGGTTCAGACAAGGCTGAATTGTTGTGCCAGGTGGCCACTCTGGGAGTTGCAAGGCAGGCTTGGTCTCATGGCTCCTTTCTTCTCCAGCTCTGCCTCCTTAATTCCTTGACCTTGCTGAGGAGGAAGAAATGATGACCAGTTTCCAGGTGAGTTGCAGTTTACTTTTCTCAGTCCAGATGTATCTACTTTTTTTTTTTTTTAGTGTGAATTGTGTTTTGTTTTTTTTTTAATTTATTTTTGCATTATAGCTGGTTTACAGATTTCTGTCAGATTTTCCAACTGCACCATGTGGTGACCCGATTACATGTACATATATGGATTTGTCACATGTAATTAGATATAGTTCCCTGTGCAATACAGTTGGATCTCCTTGCTTTTCCATCATTAAAGCACTAGTTATCCCTATTCCCTCCCAGCCCTCCCCCACCCCTCCCCCGCCCCCTTGGCAACCACAAGTCTGTTCCTCAAGTTCGTGATTTTCTTTTCTGTTGAGATGTTCATTTGTGCAGTGTTTTAGACTCCAGTTATAAGAGATTTCATATGACATCTGTCTTTCTCCTTCTGACTTGCTTCACTCAGTATGAGGGTTTCTAATTCCATCCATGTTGCTGCGAATGACATTATTTTATCCTTTTTTACGGCTGAATAGTATTCCATCGTGTATATATACCACATCTTCCTAATCCAGTCATCTGTCGATG
>PVHT020000066.1:32862324-32955151 GCA_004024745.2 Catagonus wagneri | reverse complement strand
TAAAAGACACAATGAACCTTCTTACAGAACAGACAATGACTCACAGACTTTGGAAAACCTTGGTTTTTCAAATAAGACAATCTGGGGGGGTGGGGGGATGCACTGGGGGTTTGGGATACAAAATCTGTAAAATTGACTTGTGATGATTTATGCACACCTATAATTGAAATAAAATCCATTAAGAGAAAAAAAAAAAAACCATGATGAGATACCATTTCCCACCTATGGGATTAGCAAAAAAATTGAAAACTAAAAAAAAAGACATTGATAATAAGGTCTAGAGAAACAGGCATTCTGATACATTTCCATAGGTGTTATAAAATGGAATGGTGGAGAAGAATTTGACAGCATCTACCAAAACTAAAGTACATTTGCCTTTTGACCCAGATAGTCTATTACTGAGAGTCTATCAGATACACTTGCACACGTGGTTTACAAATATTTGGCATTGTTTCCAGTAGTATAAAAAGGAAAACAACACAAATGTCCACCAACAGAGAACCAGTTTAATAAAAAGTAAAAAGTAAAGGCATATTTCCTTATTGAAATGGAACTATCTCCAAGATATATAATTAAATGGAAAGTGCAAGGTAAAGAACAATGAATATATATATATATATATTTTATAAAAATATGTAATATAATAAATAAGAGAGGAAATGAGAATATAAGTCCATATTTGCTTATATTTGCATAATGTCACACTGGAAGGATGAATAAGGGACTAATAAACCAGTAAACATGGTTTGTTGTGGAACATACAACTTGGTAAGGGGAATCTGGTGTGAGTCTGTTATATGTGAAAACTTAAAAAAAAGTACAGATTGAGGAGTTCCCATAGCGGTGCAGCGGTTAATGAATCTGACTAGGAACCATGAGGTTGCGGGTTCAGTCCCTGGCCTTTCTCAGTGTGTTAAGGATCCGGCGTTGCCGTGAGCTGTGGTGTAGGACACAGACGCCAGTCGGATCTGGCGTTGCTGTGGCTGTCGCGTAGGCTGGCAGCTGTAGCTTTGATTCTACCCCAAGCCTGGGAACCTCCATATGCTGCAGGTGTGGCCCTAAAATGCAAAAAAAGGAAAAAAAGGCAAATTGAGAAATTCCTGTACTAGATTAGGATAATGGTTAAATTTTCCTTAGTGCAATGAAAATTAAATTAGAAACATCAACATAAATTCAGGCTGTCACTGAAATAATTTGTGATGTCTCTGGTATCAGCCTGTTTACTGTAAATAGTCATATGGAATGGCATAAACATGCAATTTATGCCCCAATCCGAATCTGTATTGGTGGTTCCCAAATGTGTCTGAGCATCAGAATCAACTGCAGCTTGTTAAAAATATAGTCATGTTGGGTTCCACTCCAGGAGGCTGAGAGTCAGCATTTCTGTGAGAAGGCCTGACTAAGCATTTAAGTTCCAGGTTTGGAAACTGGTGCTTTATATTCCTTTTCTAAATGGATCTGGGCTTCCTAGAGGCTGACGAATTTAGAATCTTGATCGTGGCAACTAAGATACATCCTGGAATATCCTATTAAAGTACTAATGCTTACAGAGTTTCCTGGGGTCATGATTAAGGGAAGTAAAGGAACTAGACAAGAACAGGGCTTCCACTTATAAGAACGGGCAGGGTGACCACTGTCATATAAGAATGACAATTTTCATTGTTCAAACAGTCTCTGAGCATCTTTAGTCAGGGCCAATGAATGTGTTCCACAAGTATTATTTAAAAAAATAAAAATAAGGCATTGTGGCTCAGTGGAAACGAATCTGACTAGCATCCATGAGGACACAGGTTTGATCCCTGGCCTCACTCAGTGGGTTAAGGATCTGGTGTTGCCGTGCACTGTGGTGTAGGTTGCAGACACGGCTCAGATCTGGCATTGCTGTGGCTGTGGTGTAGGCCAGCGGCTACAGCTCTGATTCGACCCCTAGCCTGGGAATCTCCATGTGCTGCGGGTGCGGCCCTAAAAAGAAAAATATATATATAGTGCCTCGTTAGTGAGGTAGGTAGTGTGTCAGTCTCATAAAAATATAAAAATATATAAAAATAGTTTTGTACCTATCAGCGATTCTTCATGAAAGTGTTTCTGGTACTGGAACACTTTGCTCTATAAACTCGTGGTCTCATTTTTTGAGATGGTACCATAGGACTGAGTGAAACAATAGGTTCCAAGCACCCACTCTCACCTCTATGG
The DNA here is from genome assembly GCA_004024745.2 of Catagonus wagneri. Taxonomy (NCBI): domain Eukaryota; kingdom Metazoa; phylum Chordata; class Mammalia; order Artiodactyla; family Tayassuidae; genus Catagonus; species Catagonus wagneri. The sequence goes on along the minus strand of PVHT020000066.1, from coordinate 32,952,958 downwards.
AAACCTAAAGACGGGTCTCTGACACTTTTTCAAAGACATTCCATAGAGCTCAGTAAGAAGCAGATGTCTACTTTTGCAAACAGGCTGAGGAGAGGCAAGGAAATCAAAAAGACCGAGCAGTGGTCAAGAGCAGGGCTCCTGTGCTGTCTGTTTTGTTTTGATGGATTTTTAAGACTTTTTTTTTTTCTTCTTAGGGCTGCACCTGTGGCATATGGAAGTTGCCAGGCTAGGGGTCAAATCAGAGTTGCAACTGCCAGCCTACACAATAGCCACAGCAATGCCAGATCTAAGCTGTGTCTGCGACCTACACCACTGATGAAGGCCAGGGATCAAATCTGCATCCTCATGAATACTAGTCAGGTTCTTAACCTACTGAGCCACAGTGGGAACTCCTGAGACATTTTATACCTTGGCTTCCCTGAAACCAGCAAAGAGACAAGCTATGGTCAGGGGAAGCCTCTTCACCAAGAGCTTTGCCAGCACACCTGTCTGGCACTAAAGCTGAGAAATTTGGGGGCATATATAGAGGGGATCACTCTTGGAGGAGATACTGCACCTTAACAAGTAAGTATTTTAGGAGTTCCCATCGTGGTGCAGCGGAAACGAATCTGACTAGGCACCATGAGGTTGTGGGTTCAGTCCCTGGCCTCACTCAGTGGGTTAAGGATCTGGGGTTGCCGTGAGCTGTGGTAGGTCGCAGACGTGGCTCAGATCGTGTGTGGCTGTGGCTGTGGCTGTGATGTAGGCTGGCAGTTGTAGCTCTGATTTGGCCCCTAGCTTGGGAACCTCCATATGCCGTGGGTGTGGCCCTAAAAAGCAAAAAAAAAAAAAAAAAAACAAACCCAAAAAAGAAAAAGAAAGAACAAGTATTTTATTTTATTTTATTTTATTTTATTTTATTTAGCTGCACCCACAGCATGTGGAAGTTCCTGGGCCAGGGATCGAACCCATACCACAGCAGCAACCTGAGCTGCTGCAGTGACAACTCCAGGTCTTTAACCCACTATGCCACAAGAGAACTCCTATTTTATTTTTTTAATGAGAGTTATTTAGCCTCACTATTATTTTAATTGAAGTATAGTTGATTTATAATATTAGTTTCAAGTATACAACATAGTGATTCAGTATTTTAATAGATTATACTCCATTTGAAGTTACAAAATATTGGCCATATTCCATGTGTTGTTCAGTATAGCCTTGTAGCTTAAGTGCTTTATTTTATTTTATTTTATTTTATGTTATTATTTTATTTTTTTGGTCTTTTTGTCTTTTTAAGGCCACACTTGCTGCAGGCCTATGCCACAGCCATAGCCACGCAGGATCCAAGCCTTGTCTGTGACCTGTACCACAGCTCACGGCAATGCCGGATCCTTAACGCACTGAGCAAGGCCATGGATTGAACCTGCGTCCTCATGGATGCTAGTCGGGTTCGCTAACCGCTGAGCCATGACGGGAACTCCAAGCCTTTATTTTGATAATCTACAATTATTCAACTAATGTGATCAGTTTACATGGGTAGGTCATGGAAGATAAGAACAAGCTGTTCCCCTTACCTCCTTTGATACCTCCAGCTGACCTGGGCCATCTGGAACACCAAAGCATACTTGGAACATTCACCCATAAACAGCTAAATCAGCTATATCAAGCCTTTCTCTCAATGTAAAATGTGCTCTTAAATAGGAACAGTTATTTTCATTAAAGTCTTGGTTTGTCTTAAGCCTTGTCAAATCAATGCCTAAGCCCTGGAATGGCTATCAGGTTTCTCTCAAGCAGTTACTTCTCTCCTCTCCCACTGTCCCTATTCCCCAAATCTTGGAAATGTTACTGTCAAGTGACTAAGATTGTCATCTTTATTTTGGTCTTTCTCATCTGTCCTTCTGCCTGCATGCTTATCTTCAGAATTAGAAATGAGTAACACTTCTTAGGCCAGGGCTTTCCTGCTGCTAAATAATCTCTAGGAGTGTAGCTCCTGGTAATCCTTGGTGGGCTTCTGGTGTGTAGTCCCTTCACCATCCAGAGGTCTGATTGCATGTGCCTTCACTAAAGACACTGAGGACAACTGTGGCTTAATTAGTACAGCCACAGTGGAAAACAATATGGAGTTGCCTCAAAAAATTAAAAATAGACCTGTCTTGCAGTTCCACTCTGGGTATTTGTCTAAAGAAAAAGAAAATGCTAACTTAAAAAGATATCTACACCCCTCTGTTTATTGTAACGTTATTTACAACAGCCAAGATATGGAAATAAATGTCCATCCTTGGACAAATGGATAAAGACAACGTGATGCACACAGGTGCACACAAACGACGGAGTATTATTCAGCCATAAAAAGAAGGAAATCTTGGAGTTCCTGTATGGCTCTGCCAGTTAAGGATCTGGTGTTGTCACTGCAGTAGCTTGGGTCACTGCTGTGATGCAGGTTGATCCCTGGCCCAGGAACTTCTGCATGCTGCAGGTGCTGCCAAAAAAAAAAAAAAAAAAGAGGAAGAAACTCTTGCCATTTGTGACAATGTGGATGGTTCTGAAGGAATTTATACTAAATAAGACAAAGACAGATGCCTTATGATCTCACTTATACATGGAACCTAGAAAACCCAAGTTCATAGCTGTAGAGAACAGATTAGCGGTTGCCAGAGGGGGAGGGGTGAAATGGGTGAAGGGGGTCAAGAGGCACAGACTTCCAATTATAAATAAAGTCATGGAGATTCAATGTACAGCATCGTGACTGTAGACTATAATCTGTTGCCCATTTGAAATTTACTAAAAGTAAGCCCTAAATGTTCTCATCACAAGAAAAAAAATGTTTTTGTAATTATGTATGATGATGTTAATTAGATTTATCATGGTAATCATTTCAGAAAATAAACAAGTATTTAATCGTCATATTTATACCTGAAACTAATATAATGTTATATGTCGGTCATACCTCAAAAAAAAAAAAAAAAGGGGGTGGCCATGACTTATTTCAAACAGTCTTTTTTTTTCTTTTTTCTTTTTTAGGGCCACACCTATGGCATATGGAAGTTCCCAGGCTAGGAGTCGAATTGGAGCTGCAGCTGCCAGCCTACACCACAGCCACAGCAACACCAGACCCAAGCTGCACCTGCGACCTACACCACAGCTCACAGCAACGCTGGATCCTTAACCCACTGAGTGGGACCAGGGATCGAACTGTGTCCTCATTGATATCAGGTTTGTTACCACTGAGCCATGGCAGGAACCCCTATTTCAAAGACTTAGTGAAGACAAAAGTAAATAAGCATTGTTAATATAACACTGTAAGTCAACTATACTCCAATAAAATTAAATAAAATTATAAATAAGCATTGAATAGGTTCTTATTTTAATTAAAGTATAGTTAATTTACAATGTCATATTGGTTTCAGGTGTACAAAAAAGTGATTCAGTTTTAGGTCTGTCTGTGTGTGTGTATATATATATTCTTTTTCAGATTCTTTTCCATTATAGGTTATTACAGGATATTGAATATAGTTCCCTATATTGCTACTGTGCTATACAGTAGGTCTTTGTTTATCTATTTTATATATAAAATAAGTCCTCTTTTTAACAGTAGAAGCAGAGGAATTTGGTACAAAGCAGGTAGCTTTGGTGGTACTAGGTAGCTGGCCCTCTCTCCCAGCCTCTCAATCCCCCTCTCTAGTTCTGAATGTAATTTTTAGCACCTTTCTCTGTCTGGGTTAGAGCCAAGCTTCGCTTAGTTTAGTCGTATTGTTCTAGTTAAATGAATTGCAGTCCTTAACATGAATTCGCATGATCTTGATACTCATTTCATCCCAAGTGCAGAACTACTATCCATGCAGTCCTTAAAGCCGCTTTCCTCACTTGGCTTTTAAAATTTCCAGAGCTTCACGTACCGTTTGGATTGACTTAAATTCACCCATGAATTGCCTTAGCAGTCTAATCGGATGGGTAGAATCAGCAGTTGTTGCCGCGCTGAAAGCCATTCTCTCATTTAAGAAGCCTGCACTGAGCGCATGTCCTGTGCCAGGCCTTCTGATGGGAAAGGCTGGCCTGCTCATTCCTCCTCCGTGTGCCCCTCTGTGTGGGCTGGAAAGGCCCGTCTTCTCCGGAGTGAGCCCGGGTTGGCCTGCGCTCTCTACGTCACTCAGCATTCTGGAATTTCATCAGAATCGTTATTTTTGATGACATCGATGAGGTCACATCGAGCACGATTCCTTTTATTCTTCTTCTGTGAGTGACTGAAATGCAGATTTCATGGAAGGCTCTCAGTAATAGCAGGAGAAAGTGTAGATGGCTTAGAAAATTAGGTAGACATCTATGACCTGAAGAAGTGAATAAGGAGTCACTTAGGCTTTTATGGCAAGTGTGGAATAAACAAAACTGGATGTTTCAGATAGAAAATTTGGCAGAGACATTAAGATTATGTAGAAAGTATGTGACAGCAGTAGATGCTAATAGGAAACCCAGTGTTTCAGCCATGGGGTGACTTGGGGATGGAGAGTATGGGAAGATATATGGGCTATTTCCTAGAAAAACTATAGACAATGAGGGGGAAATTGGTGGTAGAAAATGTAGTATTCATTTATTCCCTCCTGAAAAATAGAGTTTCCAGGATGGACTATTATGAAAATGGAAACGTGATGTGAAATCCGATAGGTAACAAGGACCTACCGTATAGCACAGGGTAATCTCCTCAATACTGTGTAATAGCCTATATGGGAAAAGAATCTGAAAAGGAACAAATACATGTATGTGTAGAGCTGATTTACTTTGCTGTACACCTGAAACTAACATAACTTTCTAAGTCAACTATACTCCTATGAAATGTATTAAAAAAAAAAAAAGATGGAAAGATGAGAATTATTCCCAGGGTTCCTAATAGCACAGAAACAAAGAACAAGAGTTTGGGACTGTGAGTCTAACTGGTGGTATGAGTCTAACTGGTGGAAGGCTCCCGTTTCCCCGCTTGGTGGCTTTATGACTTCACAGAAGTTATTTAACATCACTGACCACCACCTCCTGTATTTCCAGTTTGGGCTCTCTGGTACCTACACTACAATAATTAATTCTTCAACCCTATTGGGGTCTTCCAGGACCTGAAGCCTCTTACTGTCCAATATCTGTCTCTCCCCTCCTGTCTCCACTTTCCACCTTTCCGTTATTATAGATCTCCGTAAACAGCCTCAGCCCTCTCCCTTCTCTCCATCCATCTTACTAACCTAGAAAACCCCCAACCTTTGATAACCCCACCCCTGACTCTGGGCCTGTGCCTAGCAGCTGATTGTTGCTCTAGAAAGCTCACACAGCACTGACTGCTTTCACACTAACCCCGGAACAGATAGGTGTGTTGAATAAGCACAACTCATTGACATAATCAGACTAGATTTATTTTTGTCTCTTACCGTCCCTTTAATATTCATTCATAGAGTAACCTCCTCCCCGGAAGAGACTCCGGCAGACCCACCCTTTTCTTCTCTTAGAAAACAGACAGCTCTCCAGTCCCTTTAGGTCCCAAACAGTCTGGACACAGTGATAAGCATGTCCAGACATGGTTTAGTGTTGTGTCCTAGCATCTTGCCACGTGGGAACAGCTTCATCGCCCAGTTGAGGCCACTCTATGACTTTTTTCTCTTGATTCAGTGCAGTAGCTTCTTCACTGAACTTGTTCATCTGTCAATAAATTCCACATGCTGGAGTCAGAGTAGTGTTTCTGAAACATGATTCTATACACATCTTTCTCAGAGTTCCCTGGTGGTCTAATGGTTAAAGATCTGGCATTGTCACTGTTATGGCTCTGGTCACTGCTGAGGCATGGTTTCAATCCCTGGCCTGGAAACTTATGCCATGGGAGCGGTAAAACGAACAAACAAACAAAAAACCAAACAAGGGAGTTCCCGTTGTGGCTCAGGATAAGGAATCCAGCTAGTATCTACCAGGACGTGGATTTGAGCCCTGGCCTCACTCAGTGGGTTACACCCAGCGTGCCCTGAGCTAAGGTGTAGGTCACAGACATGGCTCGGATCCTGCATTGCTGTGGCTGTGGTGTTGGCCAGGAGCTGCAGCTCCATTTTGACCCCTAGTCTGGGAACTTCCATATGCTGTAGGTGTGGCCCTGAAAACATGTTCAGTCCCTTTCCTGAGCATATGCAGAGGACTTTCCTGTGGTGAGGTGATAAGAGGCTTCTTAAAGGTTCTGGCAATGGCTAGGTGGGGACAGAAGGTGCCTTTCAAGGAAAGAGAGCGTCCCCCTCCTTTGCCTCCATATAGGGACCCCATCCATGTCCTGGAGAACCCTGCACTTTGACCCACTGCCTGCTCAGCCTGGGATTGTTTTGATGAGCTCTAGATTGGACTCTGTCCAAACTGTGCCCCTAACTGCTGGGTGACTTTGGACAACCCTCTGGGCCTTTGTTCCTTAATTTATAAGATGGAGAGAGTTGTGCTCATGGACCTCAAAGTCATCTTCCAAGTCCAAGTGTCATAGAATTTTGAACACTCTTATGATGGAATCTGAGTCATAATGGCGTCAAGCAAAGACAGAATGCAGAACACTGAGCCCGCCGCTTCTCAACTGAGAGCCATGCCGAAGAAGCTGCCCTCTCTCGTTCCTGCTCAGCCTCCTTTTCCTGCTACTTCTCCCCCTGCCCCAGGACAGCTTTCAGCTCCCTCCCTTCTTCCTGTCCTGCCTCTGGTCCCTAGGACTTCCCTGACTCTTCGCCCTGCCCCAGCCTCAGTCACCAGTTGCCCAGGCCGCCCCGATCCTCTTCCCACCTCATGCCCAGACCGTCTCCCACCTCTGCCCAGTTTCGCTCCTCCCTGCCTCCCTGCCTGGGTCACCTCTGCCTTGGCCTGTCCCCCTGCTGCTCCTACCACCTGCCTTCCTCCTCTCCCTCTCCCTTCCATCCGCCGCCCCTTCCGACTTGCTCCTCTCTTCTCCCGCACCCCTCCCTTGACCCCTGCCCCTCCTCCCCACCCTGCTTCTTCCCCCACCTGCATGGGCTTTGGGCCCAGGTAAGCCTCCCCTGCTCTTGCTAGAACATCAGACCTAACTGGCTCTCACCAAGTCTGATGATTCCCACTCACCATCGGGGGGGCCTTGTACCCCTACCAGTGGGGCACCTGGGCCATCCCAGAACTCCTGGGAATGCCGTATGTAGCATCCTGGTGACCCGGTGGACATGGGGGACACTGGATGATGACCAGCAGGCCTTCAACCTGGAGGGGCACCTCCTTCAGGTAAGGACCTCTTTCCCAGGATGGGGTCCCCAGCTCCTCCCATGTCTTGGTTATCTTGCTGCCTGAGTTTAGCGTATGTCTCTTTCCCATTCACTACATCAGATATAAATGGAGATTGTATTATTTTCATCTAAGAGACTCCACAGTAAGGGAAAATTGCAAGTGGGCTCTGAATTCTGGTCCATGTGCATCTCAACACCGAAGTCATAGACACTGATAGACTCATGCACACACAGGCCATCCCGCACCAACAGTTTCTGGTTGCCACAACCCAGTACAGAGATCAGCTCAAAAGCACAAGATGGCTTTGACTTGAGGATGGTGTGCATGGAATGCTCCTGAGACATTCTGTTTTCCTGGCCATTTTTGGGGGGTGGGGTGGGGTGGGAGTGGCCACACCTGCGACAAACAGAAGTTCCTGGGCCAGGGATTGAGCCCATGCCACAGCAGTAAAAACTCCAGATCCTTAATCACTAGGCCACCAGGGAACTCCTTCCTGGCTTTTTCGTGCAATTTCAAAAAGCTTGGTTTGGCTCACTTGGTTTGCTTCTATAACTTGTTGACCAGTTCTTAATATGCTTTTATCATTGGCCTTCCCAAGACCCCTTTTTTTGTTCTTTTTGTTGTTCACTTTTATGCTCATTTCTCACCTCTACTCCCCTCATTAAAAAAAAAAAAACAACCTCCCAGGAGTTCCTGCTACGGCACAGTGGATTACGGATCCAGTGTTGTCTCTGCCACAGTGCGGGTTCAGTCCCTGGCCAGTACAGTGGGCTAAGGATCTGGTGTTGCCACAGCTATGGTGTAGTTGTACCTGCAGCTCAGATTCCACCCCAGGCTGGGGAACTTCCATATGCCACAGATGTGGCCAAAACAACACCACCATCTCTCAAGTGGAGTTCCCTGGTGATCTATAATTAAGGATTTGGGGTTGTCACTGCTGTGACAATTCCAAAACGACCTTTCTTATACATACCCACTTTTGATACCATGTGGTAGTTCACTGGGATGAGTGCCCAGCCCTGGAAACGCTGAATTAAAAGGTACTCTAGGAGCTCCCTGGAGGCTCAGAGGCTTTGGGGTTCTGGCGTTGTCACTGCTGTGGCGTGGGTTTGATCCCTGGCCTGGGAACTTGTGCATGCCTTGGGTATGGGCAAAAAAAAAAAAAAAGTTCTTTCGTCAATCTTCCATTAATTACATAAAAGTTTTCTTCTTAGGGTGAGAAATAGTTCATTGTAAATGTATATTCATAAGGCAAGTTCAGTAAACTCCCTCTGGGCCATTGATATGCCTGAGATCTAGGAAGTGAAATAATTTATTAAACCTGCAAGATAACTTTTGGTTCTGCTACGCGAAGACTTTTCTAATCAGCCTATAGTTTACATATTTTCCTGGATCTTGGTAGATGTTCTTTATCAGTCTGTGGCGTTTTGAGGCAACCACACACTCAAATCAAGACTCCAGGCTCCCCGCTCAACCACCAGCACCAGCAAACATTAGCTACTGGGTCAACACTCATAGTTAGGCTGTGTTTATAAAGGAGCTGAGTACCAGACTTCTGCAACTTCTTTACACTTCGTTCTCATAACTGTTAGTATTACTGTTTACAGTTGTTGCCATTACATGTCAACCCATAATGCCTCGGGCTTTTGGTATCTTTAGTAATTCCTTTTCCTTAGGCAGGTTGCATCTCCTGCATCCTTCATCACTGCCTGGTTGATTGGCCAATCTTGAAGGGCACCTCCCTTTGGAATAGTCCCTTCATACCAGCTGGGCCTGTGGTTAAACCTTGGAAGATGCAGGACCAGTGGTGGCTGAACTAGAGAAGAAGGCAGGGCCCCACCCTCAGGGACGACATCACTCGAGTTTCCTGGGCTGCTTCCTTCCAGCCACACCATCTCATCTGTTTCGCAGGAGTGATTCCAGAATAATCCTCCATGACCGCCAAGGCTTTCCCACTCTGAAAATCCACCTCCCGCAGGAAGAGGGAGGTTTCCAATGTTGGGGTCAAAATTGTGATTTTTCTCAAAAGGCTTTACTCTGGAATTTACAGGGTAGCGGGGTTTGGAAAGCAGTGGTAGTCTAGATCCTACACAACCATAAATATCTGAATTCAAGATCAGATTTTAAAAATAGACATTACTGAGATATAATTTTTATAAAATAAAGTGCTTCTGTTTTAATGATACAGTTTGATACATTTTGATAAATACATATACCTATGTAACCACTACCCCAATCCAGATATGAAATGTTTCCATCATCTCCCCAAATTCCTTCGCAGTCAATACCACGCACCCCAAGTCCTCAAGCAATACTTGTTGACATTTTTTCCCTGTAAATGAGTCTCCTGTGGTCTAGAATTTCATGTAACAGTATTTCCTCTTTTGTGCCTGTTCCTTTCATTCAGCACGCTGTTTCATACATCAGTAATTCATCCGTGCTGTTGCATACATCAGTAATTCCTTCTATTTAGCGCTGAGGGGTATCCAATTACACTAATCTGCCACAAATTACTTTTGCATTGCACCTGTTAATAGATAGGCGAGTTATGAACTTGTTGACTCTCAAGTCCAAATCTACCCTTAATTACCTGCTCTGTGACAGTTGGCAAGCCCCCTTACTCGGTTCTCCTTTGCAGTGAGACCAGTATCAATCCGTGTCAGTAGATGGCACTGGAGGGACACTGCTGGAGGAAGAAGATTTTCCTGGGTCGAGCATGCTTCTGTTTGCTCCTCTTCCTGCAACGGCACTGGGCACTGCTGACTGCTGCCGGAGGCACATGCGTGGAGCCACCCATTACCCTTCTGTCCCAGCTGTATCTCCAAAGCATGAGATGCCTGTGAGTTCAGAGTCCCAGTCCTAGCCGAGCGGCAGCCTCCCATCGTGGACTGTGGCACCACCCTGCTGATGAGCAGACTTCTGACTCCCTGTGTACCAATCTGCCAGCCTCTGCCTACCAGCGACCTGGAAGCGTGTTTCCAGTAGCCCTCCAGATGAGGGCACGAGTGTCCTAGGCTTTCAGCACTCAGCCTGCAAGTAGGTTCTGAACTTGGACTCTCCCCGGAGCACTTCCTGCCAGTACCCCAGAGGAATGTTTCCTGCTGGCCTGGCGGCTGTGGACCAGGCCTGGCCTGGGCTCCCAGCACACCTCACAAAGCATTACACGTTTTTCAGCAAGGTTTGAGTCCCAGCTTGAAGGACAGGTCCCCTTCCAATTTGTTCCTTCCTTAGAAGCTCCCTCTGCTTTAGAATGTTCTGTAGATTTCCCTTTACATCTTCTACACGCTAGCAATAATTTTTAACATTAAAATTTCCTTGTTCAAATTAATGTGTGTTTTCTACATTTTTTTCTGCTTTTTTTTTTTTTTTTTAAGGGCCACACCCACAGCATACAGAAGTTCCCAGGCTAGAGGTGGAATTGGAGCTGCAGCTGCTGGCCTACACCACAACCATAGCAACACAGGATCCAAGCCACACCTGAGACCTATACCACAGCTTTCAGCAATGCTGGATCCTTAACCCACTGAGCGAGGCCCTGGACTGAACCTGCGTTCTCATGGATGTTAGTCGGGTTCTTAAGCTGCTGAGCCACAACAGGAACTCGTTTGGTTTCTACATCTTGATTGACCCCTGACAGAGACATTAGATCTTTGTACTGTTTCCAGTTTGGGGCTGTTGTGAATAAAGCAGCCATGAACAGTTTTGTCTTTGGGTGGACATAGGCTTTCATTTTTTCTGATAAATAGCTAGAAGTAGAATTGCTGGGTCTTGGGGTAAGTGTTTAAGAATTTTTTAAGAAACTGACAAACTGCTTTCCCTAATTGTTATAACATTTTATATTTCTATCAAATTGTCAGTTTTTATATCTTCTTTCGTGACACATCTGTTTTAAGTCTTTTGCACCTTTTTAATGTTGTATTAAGTTGTCATCTTGCTGTGAGTCATAATGGTATCTTTCAAAGAGAAGAAATGTTAATTTTGATGAAATTCAATTTATCTTTTTATTTTTATTTTAGGGCTGGTGATTTTTATGTTCTAAGAAATCACTGCCTATCATCAAGTTGTGATGTTTTTTTTTCCTATATTTTCTTGTAGAAGTTTTATAATTTTAACTTTTATGTTTAGGCCTATGATCCGTTTTCAGTTTATTTTTGTGTATAATGTGAAGTAACTGTCACGTTGTTGCAGCACTACTTGTTGAAAATATTATTGAATGATTTGGGCACTTTTGACAAAAATTATTTCTTCAGGAGTTACCATTGTGGCTCAGTGGTAATGAACCCAACTAGTATCCCTGAGTCCAGCTTTGCCATGAGCTGTGGTGTAGGTCGCAGATGTGGCTCGGATCCCATGTTGCTGTGGCTGTGACGTAGGCCAGCAGCTGCAGCTCTGATTCCACCCCTAGCCTGGGAACTTCCATATGATGCAGGTGCAGCCCCAAAAATACAAAAAATAAAAAATAAATTTATTTCTGCAGTGTTCCGTTCCACTGACCTATCCTTTGCCAGTCGCATTGTTACTTTTTAGTCAGTCCTGCAGTCAGGTAACATAAGACTTCCAACTCGCTTCTTCCTTTTCAAAACTTCTTTAGCTCTTCAAGGTCCTTTGCATTTCCAAATACATTTTAGTATCAGCAGATCTGTTTCTTCAAAAAGCCTGCTGGGATTTTTATGGAAAGTGCTCTGATTCTAGAGGTAAATTTGGGAAGAACTGACGTCTTGACAATATCATGCCTTTCCATACATGAACAGGGTCTAACGCTCCATGTAGTTAGGTCTTTAATTCCCGGTCTCACCGCATCTCTCTGCCCAGCCTTCTGCCATCACGTCGCCCTTTGACCACAGCCGGGAAGTTTCCACTTTTAAAGACCTAGGTGATTAGTTTGGGTCCACCTACATAATCTCCCTATCTCAAAGTTCTTAATTTAGTCAAAAGGGATTTTAGGCAAAGGTCCTTTTTGCCATGTAAATGAACATATCATTACCACTTAGGCGTCTTCAGGGGCTTCATTACTCTGCATGCTACACTTTACCACAGTAGTGCTCTGATGTCTGTCTATATACAGACTTATAGGTCATAGGGTCTGGGTATAACTGGACCGGGTAGTGTCAGCCTGCTCTCCAAAATGCTTGCACCTTGTATCTCCGTGTCCTTGTGATCACTTGGCATTATCCAGTTTTCTAATTTTGCCAGCCAATTATTACGATAAAGTGGTATCTCTATTGCTTTAATTTGCATTTCTCTGATTATAATGATTCACAGGCTATTTTCATATGCTTATTAACACTGGCAATTTGCCTGTTTATTTCCTTTGCCGGTTTTTCCATGGAAGATTTTATCTTTTTGTTGTTGATTTGCAGGACTTCTTGTTATTCTAGCTTTAATCCTTTGCCATTTTGGGGGGATTATAAATTACCATCTTGTAATCTGTTTAGCTTCTGCCCATATTGCCGTTCATTAAATAGAAATCCTTACTTTTAATGTAATCACACTACACAGTTTTAATGTATGATTTGTGCATTTGAAATATTAAAAGTTCTTCCTTGCCCTTAGTTCACAAAAAAAGCTTTCTTTTACGTTTTCTTTTATTAACTTTACACTTAATCTTATAGATTTTGTATCTATTAAACAATCTAGGATTTACCTTTGTACCTTGGCTTAGGTAGGGTATGGTCAGGCCACTCAAGATGGCTGTTCTCTTGCTCTCTGTACATCCTCTGCTCAACCAAGCCCTTCTTCACTCACATGACTCTCCAATCCTCTTAATTATGGGGCTTAATGAGAAATTGCCTATGTGCATGCCCTCTGCCCCAGCTGCTGGTTTCCATGGTAACTGAGGAGCCAAGCTGACGTCAATCCCCCGTATAAACGGCAGCCTTCTTCACCCCTGAATAGTGAAGATTACTGCTGTGTCCTGTCTGCTGGCCACCGAACACAGTGTGGGTGTCACGCTAGGACTTTTACTTCAGACACGTGAGATCTCATATCAGATTAACGATCAGTGTCTCTGTTGCTGTCTCTGGCTTTTTCCTCTGTCTTGAGGCTGGGCAGCTACGAGGCTTACAGTTCTGCAGGGTCCAGCCCACCAATCGGGGAGCCCATCAGGAGGCTGAGGAAACTCATGAGCGCTGGGATGTCAGGAAGTGAGGGTGGGGATGGGAACACTGTAGGGTGATCCCGAGCTGGCCGTTCCCTGGCATGGGGGGCCCTGTGGCACCTGACGAACGTGAGAGGCATCTTTCTTCTCCATTATCTTGATACTATCCTGTTAACCTCAGAGTCTCCTTCCAGTTTAAAAGTCGCAACCCCCTGCTCGGGCCTGATCTGACTGTTCACAGATGGCTGGTGAATATAGGCAAAAGGCAAGGACCTGGATTATCTACAAAATACAAGCAAACCCCTGATCCACTGCCCCTAAACAATTAAGGACACAGGCATTAGGGGTATTAACTCGGGCTTGTGAATTGGATGTGGCCAATTTACCTGAAAGGATTTGACTGGGGCCTGTGGCAATGGCAAAATAATAAGAGTACACTTGGGCTTCTGGTCTCAGGAAAAGGGGCAGAGCAATCGTATCGTGTGATGGCACAACAGCCATATGCAGTCTACAGTGTGTTACAACAGATGGAAGATGTTGTAAAACAAACCTACCCAAGTCTTCGAACAATGCCAAAAAAAAAATCCACTTGGGGTCTAGAACAATTATTTGTGATGTATGGGACCCCCATGGACATCAATAGTGACCAAAGATCCCACTTTACTGATCATAAAGTTCAGGTGGGCTGATTAAAAATGACATACACTAGCAATTCCACCTGCCTACAACCCCACTGTTGTCAAGCCAATTGAGTCCTTAAACAACAACTGAGATGGGAAACCCACTCTCAACATGTGGGCCAGGAGGCTATCAAGTTCTATGAATGATAATTGAATTTCCCAGGAGCACTCACCCCAGCGCCTCTGCCATGTTAACCCAGAGGCAACTAGTTGACACCATCTGAGTTCAGCTGTTTACCACTGAAGGACATTTGCCAATGACTGGTCAGGACAGGAGCTCACTTTGGCCCTTGCCACAGGACCTACCTCCAGGAAAACACATTATAAAATGGCCCTGGGACTGGCAAGTAAGTCCCCAGTGATTTGGGTTTGCTGCCCTGTGGGAATAGGATTAGAAAGGGATTTACAGATTTCACCTGCCTTCTACCCGGGCCCACCTAATACTACTGAGATCATTAATCTGGGTCCCCTACAGAAGAAAGGCAGCATTACATTGACCCTGCCGTCCATGGTTAGACCACCTCTCCAGTATTTGGCACCGGCTATGGGGACCGAGGGTAGACAGGTGATAGGGTGATGTTGGCCAGGACAAAACCCACAGACAAGGGAGGTATTATCTCAGAAGGCTGTTACTCATGTATTTTTCATAATAATCAAGAACCCCCCTGGGGAGTTCCCGTCGTGGCTCAGGGGTTAACGAATCCAACTAGGAACCATGAGGTTGCGGGTTCGATCCCTGGCCTTGCTCAGTGGGTTAAGGATCTGGCGTTGCCGTGAGCTGTGGTGTAGGTTGCAGACACGACTTGGATCCCGCGTGGCTGTGGCTGTGGCTGTGGCGAAGGCTGGCAGCTACAGCTCCTGTTAGACCCCTAGCCTGGGAACCTCCTTATGCCGCGGGTGCAGCTCTAGATAAAGGCAAAAAGACAAAAAAAAAAAAAAAAACCCTTTGTGTGGAGTTCTCCTGTGGCACAGCAGAAACAAATCTGACTAGGATCCATGAGGAGACAGGTTCGATCCCTGGCCTCGCTCAGTGGGTTAAGGATCCAGCATTGTTGTGAGCTGTGGTGTAGGTTGCAGACACAGCTCAGATCTGATGTTGCTGTGGCTGTGGTGTAGACCAGCAGCTACAGCTCTGTTTCGACCCCTAGCCTGGGAACCTCCATATGCCACGGGTGTGGCCCTAGAAAAAAAAAAGGGAACCCCCCCCCCTATGGTGTGCCTGTTAGACATCTCACATTTCATCCTCAGCCTGAGGGGGTTGGGGGAATCTGTTGGCAGACTGCGCAACGACCGGGGTGGCCTCACTTCGTAATGAGTCTGATTGCTTGGTCTGCCACTAGTGGCATAGTGAGACGCCATGGAGAATTGGCCCAGTGAAGATGACCATGTGGGGACAATTAAAGACCTGTGTTGCCTTACTCCTGTCCTGCATAACAAGTGCCTGGCTCCAAAATTGCCCACCTTTTGGAGAATTCTTATTTCTAGCGTACTAGGTATCTTACTTTTGATAATCTTTAGCTGCTGATGTTTGTACTGCATTTGTGCTATTTTAGCTGCTGTTGTCTGCATTTCTGGTGTTTGGTGGCACTGCACCTCTATATACCTGACCCCAGGGATATTGTGGAAGAGTGGTGGACCAAGATTGTAAGGGTCCTGCAGGGTATGCAGGAGTGGAGCGTATGGTCAGGCCAGCCAAGATGGCTGTTCTCTTGCATTTTCTACATCCCCTGCTTGACCAGTCCCTGCTTCACTCACATGACTAACCAATCCTCTCAGTTACAGGGCTTAATCAGTAACTGCCTATGTGATTGCCTCCTGCCCCAGCCACTGGTTTCTCCGGTAACTGATGAGCCAAACTGACATCAATGCCTCCTACAAATGGTAGCTTCCTTCAGCCCCCAGGTGGCAAAGATTGCTACCGTGTACTGCCTGCCTGGGTGTCCCTCCAGGACTTTTTGATTTGGACATATTGTCCAATAAGCCACTGATGATTCTGAGGCTGTCTCAGGGCTCTTTCTTTCCTCTGGAGTCCAGGCAACTGCAAGGCTTGCAAGCCTATGGGGCGGAGCCTAACAATATTTGTCCAGAGAGTGAACCAGTTTTTCTGATACCTGTTTTAAACAAGCCACTTTTCACCATTGTTTTAAGGTGCACCTCTTGTCATATATTAATTTCCCAGATACCCAAGGGCCAATCTTCAAGTTTTCTCTTCTTTAAACAGAAGTTGATTTAACTATTCATAGACTTACTGCACATATGTTGTAAATTTAGTTAACGTACCAATTGATTTTTTTTTTAGATTGAATCTATAGATTAATTTGGAGTTTATAGCTTTAGATTTAAACTGTTTTATCCAGGAGTTCCCATCGTGGTGCAGTGGTTAACGAATCCAACTAGGAACCATGAGGTTGTGGGTTCGATCCCTGGCCTTGCTCAGTGGGTTAAGGATCCGGCGTTGCCGTGAGCTGTGGTGTAGGTTGCAGACGTGGCTCGGATCCCGCGTGGCTGTAGCTATGGTGAAGGCCAGCAGCTACAGCTCCTGTTAGACCCCTAGCCTGGGAACCTCCACATGCCACAGGTGCGGCCCTAGGTAAGGCAAAAAAGACAAAATAAATAAATAAATAAACTGTTTTAGCCAAGAACAGGGAATGTCTCTTCATTTATTTAGAGCTTCAATGTTTCGAGTTTGAAAATCTCTCCATAGGAGTTTCTGTTGTGGCTCAGGGGTAATGAACCTGACTGGTATCCATGAGGACTTGGATTCAATCCCTGGCCTTGCTCAGTGGGTTAAGTTTCTACCGCTGCTGTGAGCTATGGTGTAGGATTGCAGGCGCGGCTCGGATCCTGCCTTGTTGTGGCTGTGGTATAGACTGGCAACGGCAGCTCTGATTTGACCCTTAGCCTGGGAACTTCCTTATGCTGTGTGTGTACAATCTAAAAAGCAAAAAAAAAAAAAAAAAACCTCTCCATAGAGAGAAGCCATGTGAAGAGTTTTCTCTGTAGAGGGCTTCCATATTGTTAAATAATCCTTACTTAATTTAAATTGCTATTGTGGAAAATAATCTCGTTTATTGGTTAAAGCTGTTATGGAAAAATGCCACTGATTTTTGTAGAGTGATCTTCTATCCAGCAAATTTGCTGAATGTTCTCATTAGTTCTAATAAGTTGTTTGTAAAAATTAGGTGGTAATCAAATTATCTATAAATGATAGTTTTCTCTTTCAATTCTTCACCTTTTCCTGTCTTTATGGCATTTTACAAGATTCCTAGAGCTATGATAAATGGTAGCAATGATAATGGAACTTGCATTGATTTTTTTTCCTAAATGATATGCTATATATAAATTTATTGGTATTTATTCTGACTGGTGTTCTCTGAGTTTCCTGGATCTGTGGTTTGATATCATTATTTTTGGAAAATTATTGACCATTATAAATTTAAAATATTTCTACTCTATTTTTTTCTCCTTCTGGTATTCTTAGTATGTACATGGTACACCTTTTCAGAAACCCCCAGTAGTCCTTGGATATTCCTTTCTGGTATTTTCACTTCTTTTTTTCTCTTTGCATTTCAGTATGGGAAATGTCTATTGACCTGTCTTCAAGCTCAGAGTCTTTTCTTGATCATGTCTTCTAATAATGAGATTATCAAGGGCATTCTATTTTATTTTGATTTTTTAGCATACTTTTGATTGTTTTTAGAGTTTCTCTCTACTTGCATGACTCATTTGTCTTGCATGTTGTCTTTCATTAGAGCCTTTCACATGTTAATAAGAGCTATTTATAATTAATAAGTGCTGCCTGATAATACCAAAGTGTGTCTCATATCTGATTCTGGTTCTGCAGCTTTTTCTTTTCAGGCTGGGTTTTTCCTTGCCTGGAGTATGTCTAATATTTTGTTGAAAGCTGGACATGATGTATTGAGTAGCAGAATAGATTGGGTAATAGGAACTGAGGTTAATATTCCTTAATGTGTGGTTTTATGTAAGTCTGGCTAGGAGCTGGAATATTTAAATATCCCCTCTTGATTTTGGGGCTTCCCTAAGAACTTGTGTCTTGCAGCTTTTTCAACTGTAATCCACTAGATCCTACAATATGGGGATAAGTTGTAGGACAGAGGAAGCATTCTGTAATACGATTGCATCTCATTCTTTTAATAGGTCTATATCCTTGTCTTTCAACTTTCACAAATGTTTTCTTCTCACCTTAAGTGAAACAGGAAATCTAGAAGGCCCTAGAGTGGAGAGGGATGGGCTCTGAATAAATGTTTTCCCTGGAGAGTGGGCCTTTGTTATGGAGGAGTCTCTGGATGTATTTCAGAAGTATTTCTTTTCCTTTCCTCCTGATAAAACCACTAGATCTTTCTCAGATCTTTACTACGGGTGCCTAGAGAAAAAGCCCATAAAAGTATGCCCTCCTCCGAGATTGCAGCACCCCTGCTGTTTTTCATTCTCGAAACTAGTCTACACTCAGCGTCTAGCAATTTAGTTTTCTTTTTCTTTTCTTTTTTAAATTCTTTTCCATTATAGCTGATTCACAGTGTTCTGTCAATTTTCTGCTGCACAGCAAAGTGACCCAGTTATACATACATGTATGCATTCTTTTTTCTCACATTATCATGCTCCATTACAAGTGACCAGATGTAGTTCCCAGTGCTATACAGCAGGATCCCATTCCTTATCCATTCCAAAGGCAATAGTTTGCATCTATTAACCCCAAGTTCCCAGAGCATCCCACTCCCCCTCCCCCTTGGCAACCACAAGTCTGTTCTCTACACCCACGATGTTCTTTTCTGTGGAAAGTTTCATTTATGCCATATATTAGATTCCAGATACGTGATATCATATGGTATTTGTCTTTTTCTGACTTCACTTAGTATGAGAGTCTCTAGTTCCATCCATGTTGCTGCAAATGGCATTATTTTGTTCTTTTTATGGCTGAGTAGTATTCCATTGTGTGTGTGTATATATATATATATATATATATACACACACACACATTGTAGTATACATTGTAGTATACACATTGTGTGTGTATATATATATATATATATATATATACACACCACATCTTCTTAAGCCATTCATCTGTTGACATTTAGGTTGTTTTCATGTCTTGTGAATAATGCTGTAATGAACATGCAGCTGCATGTGTCTTTTTCAATAAGGAAAGTTTTGTCCGGATATATGCCCAAGAGTGGGATTGCTGGGTCATATGGCAGTTCTATGTATAGTTTTCCTAAGGTACCTCTATACTGTTTTCCATAATGGTTGTACCAATTTACATTCCCACCAACAGTGCAGGAGGGTTCCCTTTTCTCCACACCCCTTCCAGCATTTTGGACTTATTAAAGATGGCCATTCTGACTAGCGTGAGGTGGTACCTCATAGTAGTTTTGATCTGCATTTCTCTAATAATCAGGGACATTGAGTGTTTCTTCATGTGCTTGTTGGCCATCTGTATATCTTTGAAGAAATGTCTATTCAGGTCTTTTGCCCATTTTTCACTTGAGTTGTTGGCTTTTTTGCTGTTGAATTGTATAAGTTGTTTGTATATTTTAGAGATTAAGCCCTTGTCAGTTGCATTGTTTGAAATTATTTTCTCCCATTCTGTAAGTTGTCTTTTTGTTTTTTTTTTTTTTATGGTTTCCTTTGCTGTGCAAAAGCTTGTCAGTTTGATTAGATCCCACTGGTTTATTTTTGCTTTTATTTCTGTTGCTTTGGAAGACTGACCTGAGAAAACATTTGGGAGGTTGATATCGGAGAATGTTTTGCCTATGTTCTCTTCTAGCAGTTTGAAGGTGTCTTGTCTTATATCTAAGTCTTTAAGCCATTTTGAGTTTATTTTTGGGCATAGTGTAACGGTGTGTTCCAGTTTCATTGACCTACATGCAGCTGTCCAGTTTTCCCAGCACCACTTGCTGAAAAGACTTTTTTTTCTCATTTTATATTCTTGCCTCCTTTGTTGAAGATTAATTGACCATAGGTGTCTGGGTTTATTTCTGGGTTCTCTATTCTGTTCCATTGGTCCGTATGTCTGTTTTGGTACCAGTACCACACTGTCTTGATTACTGTGGCTTTGTAATATTGCCTGAAGTCTGGGAGAGTTATGCCTCCTGCTTGGTTTCTTTCCTCAGGATTGCGTTTGGAAATTCTGGGACTTTTGTTGTTCCACATAAATTTTTGAATTGTTTGTTCTAGTTCTGTGAAAAATGTCATGGGTAATTTGGTAGGGATTGCACTGAATCTGTAGATTGCTTTGGGTAGTATGGCCATTTTTACAATATTGATTTTTCCAGCACAGGAGCATGGGATATCTTTCCATTTCTTTGAATCCTCTTTAATTTCCTTGATTAATGTTTCATAGTTCTCAACATATAAGTCTTTCACCTCCTTGGTCAGGTTGATTCCCAGGTATTTGATTTTTGGGGATGCAGTTTTGAAAGGTATTGTATTTTTGCATTCCTTTTCTAATATTTCATTGTTAGTATACAGAAATGCGACTGATTTCTGAATGTTAATCTTGTATCCTGCTACTTTGCTGAATTTGTTGATCAGTTTTTGGATTGAGTCCTTAGGGCTTTCTATATGTAGTATTATGTCATCTGCATACAGTGACAATTTTACCTCTTCTCTTCCAATTTGGATACTTTTATTTCTTTTGTTTGTCTGATTGCTGTGGCCAGGACTTCCAATACTATGTTGAATAAAAATGGTGAGAGTGGGCATCCTTGTCTTGTCCTAGATTTTAGTGGGAAGGCTTTCAGCTTTTCTCCATTGAGTATTATATTTGCTGTGGGTTTGTCGTGAATGGCTTTTATTATGTTAAGGTATGTTCCCTCTATACACACTTCGGTAAGAGTTTTTATTGTGAATGGATGTTGGACTCTGTCAATACTTTTTCTGCATCTATTGAGATAACCATGTGGTTTTTTACTTTTCTTTTGTTAATGTGGTGTATAGTGTTGATTGATTTGCGTATGTTGAACCATCCTTGTGAACCTGGGATGAATCCCACTTGGTCGTGGTGTATGATCTTTTTTATATGTTGTTGGATTCGGTTGGCTAAAATTTTGTTGAGAATTTTTGCATCTATATTCATAAAGATCTTGGCCTATAGTTTTCTTTTTTGGTGGTATCTTTGTCTGGTTTTGGTCTTAGGGTGATAGAGGCATCATAGAATGTCTTTGGGAGTGTTCCTTCTTCAATCTTTTGGAAAAGTTTGAAGAGGACAGGTATAAATTCCTTTTTGTATGTTTGGTAGAATTCGCTTGTGAAGCCATCTGGTCCCGGACTTTTATTTGTAGGGAGTGTTTTTTTATTATATATTCAATTTCATTTCTAGTGATCAGTCTGTTCAATTGATCTATTCTTCTTGATTCAGTTTTGGCAAGCTGTAAGTCTCTAGAAAGTTGTCCATTCCTTCTAGGTTGTCAAATTTGTTGGCATTCATTTATGTATAGTATTCACTTGTGGTTTTTTGTATTTCTGCAGTATCCATTGTGATTTCTCCTTTTGCATTTCTTATTTTGTTTATTTGAGTTTTTTTCTCTCCTCTTCTTGGTGAGTCTGGCTAGAGGTTTGTCGATTTTGTTTACCTTTTCAAAGAACCAGCTCTTGATTTTATTGACTTTTTTTTTGTCTTTTCTAGGGCTGCACCCACAGCATATGGAGGTTCCCACGCTAGGGGTCTAATCGGAGCTGCAGCCGCCAGCCTACACCACAGCCACAGCAACGTGGGATCTGAGCTGCATCTGCAACCTACACCACAGCTCACGGCAGTGCCGGATCCTTAACCCACTGAGCAAGGCCAGGGATCGAACCCGCAACCTCATGGTTCCCAGTTGGATTCGTTAACCCCTGAGCCACGACGGGAACTCCTCTATTGTTTTTTGAATCTCTTTTTTTATTGATTTCCTCTCTGATCTTTATGATTTCCTGCCTTCTGCTGACTTTAGGTTCTGTTTGTTCTTCTTTTTCTAATTCATTTAGGTGGTGGGTTAAGTCATCAATGTGAGATTTTTCTTCTTTTTTGAGGAAGGCCTGTATTGCTATGAATTTCCCTCTGAGCACTGCTTTTGTGGCATCCCATAGATTTTGAGTGGTTGTGTCTTCGTTATCATTTGTCTCAAGGTATTTTTTAATTTCCCTCTTGATTTCCGTCCCATTGGTTTTTTAGTAGCATGTTGTTTAGTCTTCATATAGTTAGTTTTTCTCATTTTTTTTCCTGTGGTTGATTTCTAGTTTCATGCCATTGTGATCAGAAGAGATACTTGAAATAACTTCCATACTCTTAAATTCGTTGAGGTTAGCTTTGTGCCCCAGTATGTGATCGATCCTTGAGAATGTTCCATGTGCACTTGAATAGAATGTATATTCTGATTTTTTTGGATGTAATGTCCTGAAAGTGTCAATTAAGTCTGACTTCTCTATTGTGTCATTTAGGATCTCTGTTGCCTTATTGATTTTCTGGCTAGAGGATCTGTCCATTGATGTGAGTGGGGTGTTAAAGTATCCTACTATTATTGTATTCTCATCAATTTCTCCTTTTATATCTGTTAGTATTTGTTGTAGGTATCTGGGTGCTGCTATATGAGGGGCATATATATTGATGATTGTAATATCCTCTTCTTGAATGGATCCTTTTTGCCATTAAATATTGTCCTTCTTTGTCTTTATGGCCTTCATTTTAAAGTCTATTTTGTCTGATGTGAGTATTGCAACTCCTGCTTTCCTGTCTTATCCATTGGCATGAAATATCTTTTCCTGTACTCTGGTTTCTCTTCATAGCGTATAAATCTTTTGTCTTTAATTTTAATTTTTTTTTTTTTTTTTTTTGGCCACACTCATGGCATGCGGAAGTTCTGAGACCAGCACCACAGCAGTGACTATGCTGGATTCTTAACCCACTGAGCCATTAGGGAACTCACTTTTTTTTTTTTTTAATGGCTTCCCCCCCAGCATATGGAAGTTCTGAGTCCAGGGATCGAATCTGAGCTGCAGCTGCAATCTATACCACAGCCATAGCAACACAGGATCCTTTAACCCACTGTACTGGGCTGAGGATTGAAACTGTACATCTGCAATGACCTGAGCCACTGTAGTTTGATTTCTTTTTCTTTTTCTTTTTCCTTTTTATAGCCACATCCATGGCATATGGAGGTTCCCAGGCTAGGGGTCCAATCGGAGCTACAGCTGCTGGCCTACGCCACAGCCACAGCAACATCAGGTCCAAGCCGCGTCTGTGACCTACACCACAGCTCACAGCAATGCCAGAGCCTTAACCCACTGAGCAAGGCCAGGGATCAAACCTGCAACCTCATGGTTTCCAGTCAGATTCGTTTCTGCTTCGCCACAACGGGAACTCCTGTAGTTTGATTCTTAACCCACTGTGCCACAGCAGGAACTCCCATGTTTTTCTTTTTAACATAATGTTTGCTATAGGTGTTTTGTATATGTCTCTTATCAAAGTAGGCAAGTTTCTTTCTATTTGCCAGAAGTTTTATTACAAATAAGATTGAATCTTATAAAACGCTTTTTCTGCATTAGGATAATTATGATTTTTCTCCTTCAATCTATTGATGTGGTGAATTATAGTGATAAACTTTTCTGATGAACCACCCTTGCATTCCTGGGATGAACATCACTTGATTATGATTATCATTTTTTAATACACTGTTGGATTTTATAGTCTGTATTTGGGCTTTTTGCATCTACTTGATTCTATTTCTTTTAGTATTCACTGTAGAATTTAGGGATACTTACGGAAGACTGAAGTTATTCAGTGTCCTTAGCCCCCTTAAGAATATTCCAAGGGCTGGCGTTCCTGTTGTGGCGCAGTTGTTAACAAATCCAACTAGGAACCATGAGGTTGTAGGTTCAAACCCTGGCATCGCTCAGTGGATTAAAGATCCGGTGTTGCCATGAGCTGTGGTGGAGGTTGCAGATGTGGCTCAGATCCCGCGTTGCTGTAGCTGTGGCGTAGGCTGGCAGCTACAGCTCCAGTTAGACCCCTAGCCTGGGAACCTCCATATGCTGCAGGAACAGCCCTAGAAAAAGGCAAAAAGACAAAAAAAGAAAAAGACATCATTGCTCATTTTTCTTTCTTACATGTCAGCCCTTCCATTAAGGATCATTTCCTTAATAATAGCAAACAGCATTTACTACGTGCCACTTGGGTTCTAAGCACTTTTCCTCACCTTAATCTCCCAATAACCCTATAAGGTATGTACTGTATTCCTTCTCTCTTAAGAACATCCTTTAGGAGTTCCCTTCGTGGCTCAGTGGTTAACGAATCCGACTAAGAACCATAGGTTGCAGGTTCAATCCCTGGCCTTGCTCAGTGGGTTAAGGATCCAGTGTTGCCGTGAGCTGTGGTGAAGGTTGCAGACGCGGCTCGGATCCCATGTTGCTGTGGCTATGGCGAAGGCCGGCAGCTACAGCTCCTGTTAGACCCCTAGCCTGGGAACCTCCATATGCCGCGAGTGTGGCTCTACATAAAAAGGCAAAAAGACAAAAAAAAAAAAAAAAAAAGAACATCCTTTAGAAATTCCTTCTCTGGGAGTTCCCATCGTGGCTCAGCAGTAACGAACCCAGCTTGTATCCATGAGGACTCGGGTTCGATTCCTGACCTCACTTGGTAGGTTAAGGATCTGGTGTTGCTGTGAATTTGAGCATAGTTTGCAGACGTGGCTTGGATCTGGCATGGCTGTGGCTGTGGCTGTGGCATAGGCCAGCAGCTATAGCTCCAATTAAACCCCTAGCTTGGGAATTTCCTTATGCGGTGAGTGCAGCCCTAAAAAGGCCCCCCCTCAAAAAAAAATTCTTCCTTTGGATCTCATTTTCTGTTGTCTGTACCTCTTGTACTCCCTTTTTTTTTGTTTTAAGAATGAGTGTATGGGATGTCTCTGGGAGAGGGCAGATATGGAAAAGATGTAAAAGACTGGATCCTGGGGAATACCAGAGCTTATATATTGATGTCATGAGCCTTCCATTAAGAAATGGTGTCCACTGGAACTGCAAGGCCAAGGGCCCATGTCAAAGCAGTAGATATCACTCTGGAGGGCCTGCGATGGTGGAACGCCAGTCTTTCCCCTAGCAGGTATGTGCTATGACATTGTTATACTTTATCCATCTTCTGTAGCCCCAGACCCAGTCCTAGGAGGACAATGGCACTGCTCAGAAGTGACTAAGAGTCCCTCCTTGAGGGAGGGAGAGGAAGGGGAGGTTCCAGGAGCTGCTGTAGCTCATAGCACTGGAGGTCAAACCTATGCTTACTGTTTTAATCGGGTGTGGCTGAAATAAGCAAGACTCTCCCAGGCACGCGCCTGAGCAGAGCTGCTGGATTCAAGAGCTCAGAAAGAAACAGTGGGTCAAAAGCAGTGGCATTAGCTCCATTTTACCTTCCTCTCTATCCAGCTCTGGGCATCCCTTGTGGAGTCTGGGAACTGAAGGCTTTGAGGGCCTGTAAACAGGGACCCTGGGAGCCAGAGCTGGGAAGCTGCCTGGAACAGTCAGATTCCATGGCCCAGTGACATCACTGTGGCAACAGAGTTTGCAAACAGGAGTCAGAGGCCCAGGTCAGAACTTTTAGGCCTTTTTCTGAGCTGGCCTGTTCTCTTCTGCCTCTCAGCCAAGGAATCCTTCTCTGCCTTGTTTTAATCACCTGCAACCCTCTCTCTCACCGAGAATTAAGAACCATCTTCAGAAAGCAACACATGCAGCCATTTTCAAACTGACTTTAATCTTTATTTATATTTTTGCTGCTGCCCAAATACTGTACATGCAGAAGCCATGTGAAGAATTTTCTCCTCAAGGGGATTGGCAAGGGTGTTATAAGAAACAGCCGGCAGTCCTTCCCAGCCGTCCACCTGCCACCTGGGAGCCACAACGAGTTTGGAAAGATGCTGCACATAGAAAATGTATAGAGCACAGATATAAAAGACTAATTGCTTCTTATCTAAACAATGTGCTTGTCAATCCTATCAGCGCTCTCTCTTTGCAGGATGCATTTGGGAATTCTAAAAACAGGGATTCCTGCCTCTGTGAATTTACATTCCCAAGGAGTGGATGGTACAATCAGGCCAACTTTTCCTAAGGAGGCAGCCGCTCTGCCTGCTGAGATGATGTCTGGTAAAAGACATGCTGGAGAGAAGAGCGATGTTTAACAAGCAAAATACTTTGAAGGGCAGTAAGTTTCCTCTCACCTCCCATCAGAGAGCATATCCTTAAACATCCTCCTGAGGATCTCATTCTGGAAACAGAAACGAGGACCGACCCATCCTCATCTGCCGGTGGGGATACTGACCCACGCAGGATGCAGCTGAGGTTGTCACATCACATCAGCACCTTGGAAATTGTCCATTGCAGACAACCCTTAATGATCTCATCATCACACAAGAACAAAAGAACAACAAACCACAAAGAAGTGGAAGCAGAGTCCGTGAGGATTCCCAGAGCTCTTGTCAGAAGCAGCATCTAGGCATGGACAGACAGGACCTGCACCCAGCGTGGGCACCGGGGGCTGGAGGGAACCAGCCCGTGGAGCCAGGTGCCAGGTACACAGGGCTCACAACCCTCATCAGCTCCAGACCAGACTTTTAACACCTGGAGGGGAACCACGGAGTAACTATCAGATGCTCTGGTTTTACAGATGAGGAAGCTGAGGCCCAGAAAAATGAGGAAACTTGCATCAAGGTCAGATTTTGGCAAAACTGTATATAACAGCCTTTGAGTCTCTGTAGCCCACCGTTCAGGCCACTGACCGTTGGGTTGGATGCTCTGTTGCCTCTGGAATTCCTAGAGCCCCTTTCTGCTTGCCAAGGTCTCTGGGACCCAGGCCCAAGGACCATTCCTGGCTGGCATCAGTGGGAATTCCCGGGAGGCCCAAGGCTGCTGTTCTTACTGGTTCCCAACCAGAGCCCGGGGAGGTTTTCCCCAAGTAGCAGCATGCATGCTTTTTGACAAGCATCCTCCCTGAGCCAATCGGGTAGCCCTGCGAGAATGCAAGTTTCCCTCACAGGCACAGCCTTGCTGGGCCCACATAAGCCCGAGCTCAGGGTTGGGGGGGAGGGGGAGTTGCTTTGCTACATGGAAAGATTAAGCCCTTTGTCAGAGAACAAGGTCCCACTGTCGGGCGTGCCCACACCCCGAGCCGCACTTGTGCAGCCCAGCCGGCAGGGCTGGTGCCCCAGGAGGCCAAGTTGCTCTCTTTGGCATCACTGACATCGCTCCAAGATGCCCAGGCACTCTTCCAAAATAACCCTTTCCCAGTCAGACCAGGCCGAACCAGAGAAGGGGTTGGGGGGGCGGGGAGCCCCGGGGGGGCCTCCCCTGTCCTTCCATCGTGATTGTTTTGTTTTGCCCCAAATCTCTTGGGACCTGAGTGAACAGCAGACCGGCAGGAGAAGGCAGGGGGCGCGTCCACTTTCCCGTCTCCTTCCCGATCATTCATTCGCTGAAGGGTGACCCAGTGCAGGAAGCAGCATTTTAAAGAATCTCTTTCGGTGTCGGGATATCGGATTCCGAGAAGAAAACGCCGGGGCGGGTGTGGGGAGGCGGAGGAAGGGGGAGGAGTGGGCAGGGCAGCAGGCCTCGTCTCTTCTCTCTCCTTGTGGCCACTGCAGAGCTCCATCTCCACCACCTCCATGGAGGCCCCCGAAGGGCACCATTGAGAAAAGGCAGCAGTTTCTCGCAAGGGGTTTGCACAGTGCAGGAAGCAGTCAGAAGCAGAAGAGCGGCCTTCCGGAAGCCCCGCTGCTCTCTGGGCGGAGGAAGATGGGGAAGCGGAGGAGGTATCGGGCGCTCCGGGGCCCCAGGGCAGGGAGGAGCACAGCGTCTCCTGGGCGGCAGGAACCCTGGTTGCAGGCCAGGGCCCCTGGTAACCGCAGTCTAAGATTGTGCTACATTTCATTTCCAAAGAAGGACCCTTGGAGGGCTCTAATTGTCTTGAAAAGGGGCAGGGGGCTTCTGCTCTCCTTGAGGCTGGCAGTAAAGAGCTCGGGCATGCTTGCCCTGGTGGGGTCAACCAGACTGGTGAGTTATGGGGGGCGGGCACATACCGAGCGCCTCTAGGGAGCTCCTTTCCCCGAGTGCTGGGCAGCGGGGCAGGGGGCTGGATGCGGAGCAGTTTGGGAGATGGTTCATCGCCTTCCTCAAACCGAGACTTGGCCCCGTTTGCTGGGGCCTGATTCATACCGAGGCCCCTCGCAGACACCCCTCGAGGGGCGGCGCTAGGAGGGAAGTGGGGCAGATTGAACAAAGCAGAACCGTGAAGACAGACGCTCTAAGTCATCCATCACAGCTCCTGCCCACAGCCCAGCATCGCTGCAGGGCCGCTGCCGTCTCTGCCGCGAATCCCACCTGAGCAGAGGAAGACAGCGACCGAGGCCCTCTGTCGTCAGCCCCAGGCTCTCCTGGGATAAGGGGCAGGTGGAGCCACGACACAGCACAGAACAGTGACGGTCGCAGGTTAGGGACCTTCCCTTCCCACCCTGCCCTCTTGTAAGGACAGATGCCCCCAACTCCGGGGGAGGCGGGGGTCACACGTGTTCCTTCCTCCTGGGCCAGGCAAGCTCCAGAACAGCTTCTCGGACAAGCCCTTGCAGCCAGGAAGCTGACGCACAAACCCTTAAATCCAGCCTTTCGCAAACATCACATACACGTCGCCTCACCTGACTTCACCCTCGTGGGGGAAAATCCAGGTGGGGATTAGTAACTTATTTGGTACAAAGGGTTAAAAATGACCCGAGGTCAACTTCTGGGGGGAATGACTTCCCACGAGCCAGCTGGACTGGTGGCGTAGCCCACTCCTGGGCAGTTTGGGCAGTTGGGGGTTGCAGGCAGGTCAGGTCCCACCTCTGGCTAGAACTTCGTCTGGGCTAACCTTCTCCCCAGCGGCCTCCGCTCCCCAGCAGCAGCCTCTGCTGGCAGCTCCCCGCCTTCTGACTGGGCTCCTAGAGGAATGAGTGTGACTTCCCATCCCCCAGGCTCTGGAAATGACCTCATGGTCTGGGTATCACCGCTTGGGGCCACATCAGAAACGTCTACACCGTGCTCTGGGTCACTAACCCCGCCCCCACACCAAAAGCATCGAGGACTTTCACACTGTTCCGAGGATGACTGTTCGACCTCACCCACAGGACATTAAAATGACTCCCTGGCACGCGAGTTGCCCCCCCGCCCCGGACCCTGGGCTCTAAGAAGAGCACAGAGCGCTTATTTGAGAAACACGAGACATGCCCGCTTTAGCCAGCGTTGACACTAGCAGAAAATTTCTGCAGAGAGAGAAAACCCAGCTGCTCCTCTCTCTCCACGCGCCGAGGTTCATGCCTGTGATAATATCAGGACAGAGGCTGAGTCAGGAGCCCAGGAGTCCATTTTGTTAGTACTTACTGCCCTCACCCGCTTCTGGTCTGCAGACAGGACTGGTGGGATCCGGCTTCTCCCCCCACCCCACCCCACCCCCGCCTAGTTTTCTTGGGAGAGGGATGGCCGGGCCGTGGTTTCAGCCTAAGATGGGTCCTGCCAGGAAAGGAGACCCCCGTGGTGGAAATGCCTCTCCCTCCAACCCCTCCCGTCCCAGAAGCCACCTCCATGTCGGTCTGGCTTTGGTTACAAACGGAGTCCAAGCACGGCTCCTCGGCTCCCCCTCCGCCCCCCCCGGATGTGGCTTAGAATCCACGCAGCTCTTGGGGATGATGTCTGGGGGAGATGTCTGAGGGAGCCTGCCTCAGCCTTTGATTCCTCCTGCCACCTCTTTCCTCCCCACTGGACGTGGACCCGAGAGCTGCTGTGTCCACCTCCTGGGCAACCCCTTGCCTTTTACCCCAGACCCGAGGAGGAAGGGGGCAGATCTGGGCACTCCTGAGACAGACTTCAGGATCCAGCAGATGTCTCACAAGGTCCAGTCCAGGCGCTGGTGCCCGCCTGGACACCAGCTGTCCAACCAAGTCAGGGTTTGAGTAGCTTCGGGAAGCTCCAACGGGACAGGGGTGGAAAGAAAGCAGAGGCAGGTGCGGCATCGAAAGCAGGCAGGCCACCCTCCAGAGGGCAGCGGCAGAGCGCAAGAGACTGGAGGGCTTGGGAGGTGGAGTATTGCTTGTACAGAGCTGGTGACGGTGGCGGCCTAGAGTTCAGAGCCAGGCTGTCCATGGAGCCGGGAGGCTGGAGCCCAAGCGAGTCTGAGCTCCCAGACAGGGAATCTGGTCTGGAAATGAGCCAAAGGGGGGGAAAAAAGAGCTCCCAATGGTGAGCATCAGGCAGCTAATCCCCAAAGGTCAGACAGGATTTTCAGAACAGGTCAGCCCCAGCCCTCCTCAGTCCAGCCCCACCCTTGGCACCTTCTCAACAAGCAAGGCTCCAACAGGGTAAGCCCAGAAGGCCACAGGGCCACCTTCAGGGCCCTAACATCCCCTCTGAGGCCGACCTCTTGCATGTCAAAAACCCTGCAATCCACAGCTCCTGGGTTCACGGAGACAGCTCCTTTGGCATGTCAGAGGCTCGGAGGGGGAGAGGAGGTGAAGGGCAATGCTGAGCGTGGTGCTGGCACGTACCTCCAAGATGCCTGGCCAGCGACCCTGAGATCTGACACCTCCTCGGATCTCACTTGTAGGAAGGAGGTGGTACCAGCCCAAGGGAGAAGGCCACCCCAGCATCTTCGGCTCCCCGGGCCCCAGCCAGGGCACCAGGTGAGATGCTGCCGTGCATTCGGGGGAAAAAGTGGCCAGGTGCTCAGGTAGAGAGGAAGGGTGTCGGCTCCTAGCAGGGTCTCAGTGTGGCCAGCTGCGGTGACGCTACATTCCTCAAGAAAGAGCAGCAGTGCCAGGAGAGGTGGAGGTGGAACAAAGGACAAGACAGAACACTAAGCAGGGGCCACCAAGGACAGGCACGGGGGGACACACACAGGCTCTGCCCTGCGCCTGGACCAGGCGGGGTAGACCAATGGCTCTATTCCCCACTTCCACCCCTGGACTTAGGGGTGCGGTGGGGAGTCATGTTCACACAGCACTCCTCTGGGTATCTTTTCAACGAGACACAGAGAGACACGGATTTCAGCCCATATCGTCACCAAGACTGACTGCGCTCAGACAAATGAACGGATCTAACAGACACACAGACACACAGACACACACACACACTAGAGTCTCCACTGCCAGCTGGGACAGGCCCAGTAGCCCACAGGCATGCAGCAGGGCAGGGGGTCCAGAAAGACGTCAAGACTATTTACAGGGGAGGAGGTCGGGGGGGGGCGGCAGCACCCCTTCTCACACCGCGTCCTGGCCCCCTCCTGAGGTCCTTAGGAGCAAGAGGGACTGGTGGCACTCTCCAGAGAGGACTGGGACAAGCGCCTGGTGAGGGAGCCGAGTGTAGAGTCTGCCACTGAGGACGTGGGGAAGAGTTTGTACCAGCCGGTGACCGCGGCGCTCAGGTCTAGCTCGTCCAGCATGATCTGGGCCATGCCCATGAAGCACTTGTGGTCCATGCGGCCGTAGTCTCCCCAGACGATCACCTGCCAGTGGGAAGGAAGAGAAGGGCTGAGCCACCTTTCCAACTCCAGGGCTGGGCGGCAGGCCCAGGAACCGTATAGAAGTTTCGCCAGGGTCAGATGGGTCAGAGAGCGGCAGAATGCAGATTGACTCTGGGCACCGACCTACCGAGCCCTTGAAGTGTGCCAGGCGCAACCCTACAGACTTGATATAACTTATCTCAATTATTACAGCCATCCAGGTATAGATGCTATGCATTATTTCCACGAAGAAGAAATGCAGCTCAGAGGGGTTGGTTAACTACCCCCAAAATAGACAGTAATGGGTGGCAGAGCTGGGATTAGAAGCTGGGTCTGACTGCCAAAGCCTCCCAGCATCCCAGATGACAACCAGCCTGAGGGAAGAGCAGACTGAGAGCCCAGGACTTAGGATCACAGCGGGGCAGTAAACATTGGCAGTGGGTGGAAGAAGACCGCAGTCAAACCCTGCTTCTTCCAACCAGCTGCGCAGCGTGGGGGCAGTCAAGTTATCCCCCTGAACCATGGTTTCTTTACGAATCAACTAGGGGCAACACCTCACCAGGTTGTGACAATACATGGGTAAAGCGTATTAATGTGCCTGGCACAGGAGAAATCGTAAGTGAAACGCATTTTCTTTCCTTTTATTTTTTTGGTCTTTTTAGGGCCACACCCACAGCATATTCCCAGGCTAGGGATCAAACTGGAGCTGCAACTACCAGCCTACGTGCTGCCATAGCAACACCAGATCCAAGGCGCATCTGCGGTGACCTACACCATAGCTCACGGCAATGCTGGATCCTTAACCCACTGAGCAAGGCCAAGGATCGAACCCGTGTCCTCATGGATACTAGTTAGGTTTGTTACCACAAACCTGAGCCATGACAGGGAACTCCCTTAAACACATTTTCAGCTATGGTTTGCAGTCTTTGAGAGCTGCCCCAGTCCCCTGGCCACTCACCTGCAGCACCTTGCCCTGGGGCCCCTCGTCAAAGAGCAGAGCCTGCTGGTACAGGGGGTCACAGGTCTTCTTGGCCACCTTTGTCTTCTTCTTGGCCAAGCAGGCCCCATTCTCAAGCAGGTAAACCTTGATATAAGTGGCTGAGGGATGGAAGAGAGCATGACGGGGAGGCGCTGGGGGCAAGTGCTACGGCCTGCTCCATCCGCTAACCAGGTGATGGTGGACGTGAGCAGCGTAGGCAGGACGAGCTGACCGGTGGACAGCAGGTGGAAGAGACTGACTTGAATGAGACCCCCCCCTCCCCCCGCCCCCAACCCTGCCTCACTAGCCGTGCAGGCAATCCGTGACGCCAGTGTTGAGAATACTGACTTAGCCTCATGGGGAGCTGGGACTCCTGAGACCCAGTGCTCAGCTGTATATCCCTCCCTGGCAGGACCCATCTCCTGGCTGCCCTGCCTCACCTGGGAGGGATTTGGAGCCTGGTTTGGGGGTCAGGCCCCGAGCCTCAATCACTTCCACCTCCAGCTGGCCGCTCCGGTCCGTGATGGCAATGTGCACATCCCCTGCAAGGGAGAAGAGGGACAGTCCAGGCAGAGCCAGACCAAGGGGCAGGCCGGCCAGCCCCCATGCAGAATGCCCGTGTGCAGAGCATGCCGCAACACTGGGAAGGTCATGAGATGGACAAAACTGTAAGCACAGGAGCTGCTTTCAGGAGACCAGTTTATTTAAGGGCCACAATGACAGCATATGGAGGTTCCCGGGCTAGGGGTTGAATCGGAGCTATAGTCGCCAGCCTACGTCACAGCCACAGCAACACAGGATCTGAGCCACATCTGCGACCTACCCCACAGCTCATGGCCACACCGGATCCTTAACCCACTGAGTGAGGCCGGGGATTGAACCTGCATCCTCATGGATGCTAGTCAGATTCATTAACCACTGAGCCACCACGGGAATGCCAGGAGACCAGTTTAAAGTGGCTGAAAAATGCTCTGCTAGGGCCCTTGGGGTGGGGTGGAGCGTGACCCTCGAGGGGTATGCTTGGGTTACCACAAATATAAGCCTGGCTCTGGGTGGGTAGGGGGCTTCTCTTTGGCTGAGCAGATACAGGGCTTCCAAGACAAAAGCCTGCCCGGGACACGAGGCACATCCTGGAAACAAGGGCCTGCTCGCACCCTTGAGAAAGGATGGGCGGAAGGCCAGCAGATGTCCCGGGAGCAGAGAACCGAGAACTCCTCACTGTGACCCCACAAATGGAATCATCCAGCTGGAGCGAGTCTGTGCCTGGCGGAGTCTTGTCAGTCATCCGATTTCTAGAACTCTAAGCTTTTTTGGACACAGGTTAGCAGAAGCTGAAATTCTGCACTAGCCACTTGGGCCACCCTTCAACGAGATGCAGAATCACAAGCTTGGTGCAGAAAAATTAAAACAGGCCAGACTTTGGGTTCAGCTACCCATTTTAGATTCTCTGAGCTGCCGTGCAATTGTTTGTATTCACACACTTTGGAAGAAGGGGCTTTAAGACTTCCAGGAGACCTCTTGGAATTCATTCTCCCTCTAGCTATTCCTGAGCTCCCCCTCCAGGCGGAGGGGCGCGGGGAGGTCTCAGGAATTCATCTCCTGGTCGCCCTGTGACGTCCCTAACAAGGTGAGCCACTGCAAACCTTCCCAGTTTGGGACACCAGGGGGCACCACACACAAGTGTTCCAGGCTGTGATGGCACATGAGCCTTGTGGAAATGGCTGGTTCCTCTCACACCCTCTTAAAAGCCTGGAAACAAGGGCTGGGAATTAGCCAGATTCAACCCAGAAGCCAGATGGGCGCTGATGCTCGCCCTTGGAGGGTCCCCGTGGACCTCCCTGCCGGCAGACAGGCTCGTGCGTGAACAGTTTAGAGGAAGACAGGGCAGGGCAGGGGGAAGAGGCTGAAAGGGAAAGCCAGCTCCTCTGCGTGGCTCCCAGCAGGACACTGTCTGCACTCAGCTTCCTCATTTGCCCTGAGGTCAAAGGCCAGACACTGTCTAAATGAGGGCTGAGTGCAGTCGTCTGGGTCAGACACTGCTCAGGTCAGACTGACTGGGCGGGTGGGGGGGAACGCATCTCTAGGAGGAGCTGCTGGAAGTCACACAGCCAGGATCCGAGGGAGGGAGGGAGGGAGGGAGAAGGGGAGGGAGCCAGAACTGCAGCTACAAGGACCAAGAATAGACTAGGGAGTACTTCCCAGCTGCAGGGACGAGGGCTGAGAAAATGACGAAAAGGCTTCTAAGTGCCAGGCGCTGTGAGGAACTGTCTTATGTCACTTGCTACTTGCAAGGAGCAAAATGAAACATTTCATGCAAAGCACTGAAGAGAGACTCAATACGTGATCTTTAGATGACAGACCTAAGACAGGTGTTATTCTTCCCATTTTACTGACGAGGAAACTGAGGCTCCAGGACAGGACGTGACTGGCCCAAGGTCCCACAGAGCATCAGTGATGGAGCAGACTCCATGGATGTTGATGCTGCGATGATTTTTGTTCACCATTTTATGCCTGGCACTTAGCACTGCCGGACACACAGTAGGCGGTGGGTGAGTGGGCGAGCGTGTGGTGATGGGAAGGAGGGAATGTGCTGGAAAAGCAGCTTATAGCCAGCAGAAAAGCTGGAACCCCTTTCCTCTCTGATATGGGAGGGACTGATGAGTGTTACACTAATTCCTTCCAACTGGCACAAAAGCCTGAGAGAAGGCTCCTTTCTACCACTTACATCGCTTACATCGCAATTCACAGACCCCCACTGGGCTCACCCCTCCTGCTGTGGGGCTGCCATTGCCCCATTCACCCTGCCCTTAAGGAGACTCACCCATTGGTGGCGTTGCCAGCGTCTGTCGCCCCACAATCTGAGCTGGTCCCAGCCCATCCAGGAAATCGCTGAACTGGCTTTCTGCCCCGAGTCGGGTGGTGGGGAAGATGAACCTGGAGGAGGCAGAGGGGCGTGTGAGGGTGTCTGGACGGTCCCTGGGGCACTGGACACCCCCTCTGTGCCTCAATCTCCTGTCCACATAGTGTGAGTGTATTACAGTGGCTGGGGGTGAACAACTATTCATCTTTGCACATTAAAGAAACATACTTGGGAGTTCCCTTCGTGGCTCAGTGGTTAACGAATCCTACTAAGAACCATGAGGTTGTGGGTTTGACCCCGGCCTTGCTCAGTGGGTTAAGGATCCGGTGTTGCCGTGAGCTGTGGTGTAGGTCACAGACGTGGCTCGGATCCCGCGTTGCTGTGGCTGTGGCGAGGGCTGGCAGCTACAGCTCCTGTTAGACCCCTAGCCTGGGAACCTCCATATGCTGCAGGTGCAGCCCTAAAAAGCAAAAAAGAAAAGAAAGGAAAAGAAAAGAAACATACTTTGAGGTCACTTAGGAGACTAACCTACATAATCAATGGTATTTAATCCTCAAGCACCAGGATGGATTGATTGATTGACTGATTGATTGATTGATTCTTTCTTTCTTTTTTTTTCTTTTTTTTTTAGGGCTGTACCTGTAACATATAACCATATGTTCCCAGGCTAGGGGTCAAACTGGAGCTGCAGGTGCCAGCGTACGCCACAGCCACAGCAACGCCAGATCTGGGCAATGTCTGTGACCTACACCACAGCTCACAGCAACACTGGATCCTTAACCCACTGAGCAAGCCAGGGATCGAACCCGTGCCCATAAGGATACTAGTCACATTCGTTACTGCTGAACCGCGATGGCAACTCCAAGCACCAGGATTTCTAAGGTGACCCTCAAAAGACAGGGCTTGCTGGGCAGCTCTGTCCTCACCCGAGGATGTTAATGCCAAGAACAAGAGACACAGGCCAGAAATTTCAACGCCTGGAGCAAATTCCAAGAAGCAAGGTTTAGTTAGTAGTTTAAAGACTGAAATCCAAGTCCCTAATGTGAGATGGTATCCCCAACAGCAACTGAGACCAAAATAACACAATTACAGGGCTGGGATTAATGACAAGTGATGGTGGGTAGTTCACGACTGTGGGGGGCCTGGAAATAGTAACAAGAAAAACTGACACTGATTGAAAGTTGGCCAGATGCCAACAACACACTCACTGCTCCACGCGGGCGTCACAATCTTTACAACCACTGTGTGCAGCAGGAGCTACTGTCCAGTTTCATGGGTGAGAAAACAGAGGCTCCAAGAGGTAAGAGACCTGCCTTGCCTGCAAAACAGAGATGAAGTCCAGCTCCTAAAGGTGATGGTGAGGATTAGGGCAGACAGTGCAGGAGCAGTTCCAGACAAAACAAGAAACAATCAGCGGCAGTTACTGCGCTGCTGTGATCATCACAGGAAACGTGCTACTTCTGCACGGCCCTCGAGCCTCAGACATTCTGTGTGTGGCCAGGAGGAAAAGGACAGGTGAAAAAGGGCTGGCCCGGAATGCTCAGGGGCTACAGTGGACCAAAGAAAGTTTTTTTTTGATTTTTCAGGGCCGCACCCGCGGCATATGGAGGTTCCCAGGCTAGGGGTTGAATCAGAGCTACAGCTGCCAGCCTATGCCACAGTCACAGCAACTCCAGATCCGAGCCGTGTCTGCAGCCTACACCACAGCTCACAGCAACACCGGATCCTTAACCCACTGGCCTAGGCCAGGGATCGAACCTGCAACCTCATGGTTCCTAGTCGGATTTGTTTCCACTGCGGCACTACGGGAACTCCAAAGAAAGTTCTAAGATTCTTAGAATAGCCCAGACTCCTGCAGTGGAGACAGGATGCAGGCTGCACACACTTAACAGAAAGGGCCTGTCTCTCCCCCACAGGCTTAGCCTCTACTCCCCAGGAAGGGGCTTCGAGACCCATTCCTTTTTTTTGTCTTTTCTAGGGCTGCACCTGGGGCATATGGGGGTTCCCAGGCTAGGGGTCTAATCGGAGCTGTAGCCTCTGGCCGACGCCACAGTCACAGCAACGCAGGATCCAAGCTGTGTCTGCAACCTACACCACAGCTCACGGCAATGCCGGATCCTTAACCCACTGGCCTAGGCCAGGGATTGAACCCGCAACCTCATGGTTCCTAGTCAGATTCGTTAAGCACTGGGCCACGACGGGAACTCCAAGGCCCATTCATTTTTATTGGCCCTAGTCACCAACAGCCTAATATATTTTTAGGATAATAGGATCAGAAAAGGTTAAATGAAGAAAGTGGAAGTTCCCACTGTGGCTCAGTGGGTTA
This sequence comes from Catagonus wagneri, assembly GCA_004024745.2. Taxonomy (NCBI): domain Eukaryota; kingdom Metazoa; phylum Chordata; class Mammalia; order Artiodactyla; family Tayassuidae; genus Catagonus; species Catagonus wagneri. The sequence goes on along the minus strand of PVHT020000066.1, from coordinate 32,915,292 downwards.
AGAACCCGACATAGTATCCATGAGGACACAGGTTCGATCCCCAGCCTTGCTCAGTGGGTTAAGGATCCGGCGTTGCCATGAGCTGTGGTGTAAGTCACAGATGCTTAGATCCTGGGTAGCTGTGGCTGTGGTATAGGCTGGCAGCTACAGCTCCAATTTGACCACTAGCCTGGGAACCTGCATATGGCCCAGCTGTGGCCCTAAAAAGCAAAACAAACAAAAACACCCAAAAGTTCACAAGGTAATTCCACATTCCTCTATAGGATATATGTGAATTTTCTGTTTCCTTTTCTAATGCTAGTTTTGACCCACTAAAGTGATTTTATTTCCTGCCTGTGAGTCACCACCCACAGTTTGAAAAACACTGATCTGGAGTTCCCATTGTGGCTCAGTGGTAATGAACCCAACTAGTATATGTGAGGACGTGGGTTCGATCCCTGGTCTTGCTCAGTGGGTTAAGGATCTGGCATTGCTGCGAGCAGATGCAGCTTGGATCCCAAATTGCTGTGGCTGTGGGGTAGGCTGGCAGCTACAGCTCTAATTCAACCCCTAGCCTGGGAACTTTCATAGGCCATGGATGCGGCCCTAAAAAGGCCAAAAAAAAAAAAACTGATGATCTGATCTGGCCCAACCTCCTTCCCTAAGCTCCAAGCCAGGCCACCTGTGAGAGCTCCATTCATCTGAGCCATAACAATGATTCCAGATTTTAAAAGATTTTAGGATCCAATTTCCCTTTCCAACCCTCTCCTCTGGAGCCAGGCAGTGGATAGGGGCGGGAAGGTGGGAGGCATGAAACATGCAGGAGGGCTGAACTGCTCTTGGGCCAGTGGCCTGGAGCAAGAGGAAGACTAGGCCCCAGGCAGTAGTGCCCAGGCAGGACAGAGGGAGGCAGGGATACAGAGGAACCCAGCTATCTGGGCTGGAAACCCAGTCAGGAGATTTTCAAGCCCTTTCCCTGTGACTAGAGGGTGGGGACGTGGCAGGGGTGGGCTGAACGCACGTGCCATCGGAGCTGTTGCTGTTGGTGCTCCCGTCAGTGGACTCCCGGCTGCCCTGGCGGGGGACACGACTCCGCATCTCCACGGCAACGCCTGTCTCCGTGCTCCTCCGGATGTTGCTGCGTAGCTTCTTGGTGGCCCCTTCTGTGACCCCTCCCGAAGCACAGAGGGAATAAGGTCAGATCACCAGTAAGGCCTAAGAGCGCTGCCAGAGCCACCCTTTTGGGAGGGGACAGGTTACAGCTGGGCTCTGGCGGGAGACAGGGGCATTGCTGAGATGACGTCAAGAGCAGATCAGCAGCCTAACTCCTCACCCTGCCCAAGGCAGTGATGTAGACAAAACAGACTAGACGGGTGGCTAGAGGCAGAGACAAGATGCGGGGAGGACTTGCTCCAGGTAGGAAGTCAGCAGTCAGGGCTCAGTCCTGCAGCCCTCAGCCCCATCCCTGCCAGCCTCCCCTGACTGACACCTTCCCACTCAATTTCAGCTCTTGCCCCAAAGGGTTAAGTTTCTTCTGAAAGTTTGCCTTCTCTGGAATTCCCAGACTTGACTTTCCTCTTCTAGTTACTCCCACGAACCCTATCACTCCCAGACCTCACAGCCCCCCTCTGTGATACCTTCACAGGCCCTATTTAAAAAACCCACGAGGGAGTTCCCGTCATGGCGCAGTGGAAACGAATCCGACTAGGAAGCATGAGGTCGCGGGTTCAATCCCTGGCCTCGCTCAGTGGGTTAAGGATCCAGTGTTACCGTGAGCTGTGGTGTAGGTTGCAGATGCGGCTCGGATCTGGCATTGCTGTGGCTGTGGCGCAGGCCAGCAGCTGCAGCTCCAATTCAGCCCCTAGCCTGGGAACATCCATATGCCGTGGGTACAGCCCTAAAAAGCAAAAAAATAAAAAAACCCATGTGAACCCTGGCCACTCTCAAACTAATATCCATTAAGGTGGATCTCAACGTGGAGGGGGATGTGAGTGAAGAGGTATAAAGGCCATTGGGAACACAAGACTGAGAGAGGGACTTCTAGATTGACCTGAACTGACTTTGGCTTTGAGGGAGAGGTCTGCAGAAGAACCTCAGAAGCTGTGCAGCTCACCCCCAGCATCTCTGCACCTCCTGTTTGGGGGCGCTCTATCCTCCTAACCACCCCTCAGCCTTGCAGGGAACATGGGGCACTTTGCCTTTCCTAACAGCGCACCATCCTGCCTGGGTTTCCATGACAACCTCCTCAGCATCACAGTGTGGTCCCTCTAGACGCCCTCTCCTCCTGGGGGTGGGGTGGGAGGGGAAGCAGAGGACAGTCTGTAGGTTTGCGGGGACTCCCCCTCCTGAAGCTGGGCTGCCTGAGGAGCTTGACGGGGAGGGCAGTGGCGCTCAGATAGGGACTGTACCGAAGGAGCCTTCTGCTGTCACTGGTCAGAGGCCCAGGCAAATTAAGAGCAGAGCTGCTAACAGGGACGAGGAGAGGCCGGGGTGAGGCAGACAGCACAGCCCCTGAAAGCAGCAGAGCGGGGAGCGGGTTACCCTGGAAATACCCTCTCCACTCACACCTGACATTGGTTAGGAGCAGATGTTCGAGACCCCAGCCTGGGAAAAGGGGGACTTGATTCCTCCTGCCTTGCCCTGCTTATCTTTCAGGAAGTCCCACCAGGAGAAGAAAAGCTGAGAGCGCCAGCATCACTGGTGATGAGGGGGGGAGACTGCGGGTGGGGCTGTTAGTGAGGAGGAATGTCTTCTCTGAAACCACTCCAGTTTCTGGGATATTGGAACAGCTACTCTCCAGGAATCAATGAGATCACCAATATGTCTGTCTCTTACACACACAGGCATTAGCTCATACATACTTCTTTCACACAGGCATAAGCAGATACACATGAGTGCCAACAATCGCATATATGAATACAGTGATCTCACACACAAGGTCACGTGTATGTTCATGCAACAGTCACACAGTCACAAATGGTCCTACTAAGTCTCAGTCTTAGTACACATGACGTAGCCACATACATGTGACATTCACACCATAACACTTGCGGTTGCACCCATCCACTCAGTCACACACACAGATGCAAACCCACAAATGGTGTGTGACTCACAACACACAGAGGGCTGGGCAGTAACTGCGGGTGTGGGGGGCCCTGCCCAATCCTTTGCTCCTAACTGCCACATCTCCTCTAAGTGGTTAGAAAACAGACGGGTCTGTCGAGGCCACACGCGGTATACCCTCCCTCTCCTCAAAGCCGCCCCAACATACATTCTGAGCTGAAGTCAGAGCCTCACCACCTCGTTGCCCCAGTACCACCTCTTTTAGAGCTTGGGAAAGCTCTGACCCATTTGGGAGAAAATTTACCTTCTTTGACCTTCCCAATCCACCGTGAGCCCCCGGGTAGAATCCTGAAATGCCCCTGCCATTTCCCAGATGGGAAGCCTGAAGTCCAGGCACCCACAGAGCTGGGGCTAGATCCTTGGCCCACTGACTCCCAGTCCACTGATGTGGTACTTTTCACTCCCCTCTACCAATTCCACTTTGGTTTGAGATGTGATTCAGCAGAGATTAGATTCCATGTCTCTGGGTGGGGAAAAAGGTCTTGCAATCTCAGAGAGAATTCCTCTGCTGGTTTCACACCTGTCTAGTCTCTGAAACCCGCTGATCTGGGGGAGTATCTTTACGTAGCCTCTCTCCTAGACAATTGGACCAGCTTTGCTTGCAACGATTCTGTGACCCATAAAGATCAAAAGATGAGGTTATTCCATCTGTCCCACTACAAACAAGGAAGAGGCAGTCACAGCCTCCAGCAGCACTGCCCCACCCTGGTCCAGAGCCCAGAACCCAGAACCTAGGAGGGGGAAACCGCTGTCCTTGGTACTGAAGAGAGGAGGTGCATCTGGGCAAGGGCAGGGCCAGTCCAGGATGGCCCTGTGTGGGTATCCAGCCTAAGGCCAGGCCAGAACCCACCTGTATCCTGGGAGCCCAAAGCTCTGACCCCACCTTCTCACTGCTCCCACAACCTAAAGAATGCTGGATCTAGAATGAAGCCGAGAGACAGTCTTATAAGCTCCATTTTAGAGAAGTGGAAACTGAGGCCCAGTGGGAAAGTGACTTTCCCAAGTTCCCATGAGGCGTTAGAGCCGGGACTAGTCCTCCAAAGTCTCAGGGTGATTTTTGGAAGTCCTCTCTAGGGCAACATGAGGAATAAAACAGAAGGGGCAGGCAGGAGGCAGAGGAACTAGAGGGGAGGCTGCTGTAATAGTTTAGGCTTTGAAACAAAGAAGAGAGGATGGGTGGGCCTTGAGCCCATGGGGGGATATGGAGGACCCCGGGAAGGGCAGACTCAGAGCCCTAAATCCTACATCCCAGGGGAGTTCCCGTCGTGGCACAGCGGAAACGAATCTGACTAGTATCCATGAGGACATGGGTTCAATCGCTGGCCTCGCTCAGTGGTTAAGGATCTGGCGTTGCCATGAGCTGTGGTGTAGGTCGCAGGTGCAGCTCGGATCCTGTGTTGCTGTGGGGCCAATGGCTATGGCTCCAATTTGACCCCTAGCCTGGGAACCCCCGTATGCCATGGCTGTGGCCCTAAAAAGACCAAAAAAAAAAAATGAAAAGAAAGAAAAAAAAGACTGCATCCCAGGGAGGAGTTCCTCGCACTTCACACAGCCCCGCCCTGCAGGGAACTGCCCCACCCCACGGCGGGGCGGGGGGAGGCAGCAGGGTCACCCTAGGACGTTATCCCAGAAGAAAGTTTCCAGGACCAGTTCCCACAGTGATCAGCCCCATACCTCCCTCTGCGGCTAGACTCTGCCCCCCTCCAGGATGCAGCTTTAAGCTGGGACACTGGCAACCTCATGTCCTAGGAGAAAAAAGTGGGGACAACTTTTTTCTATCTCCTAAAGACAGGAGAGGAGTATGCTACTAGCAGGGGGTAGAGCTGTGGAGGCTGGAGAAGCCACTTCTTTTTTGGCCCCATGGTGTGACCATGGGTAATAATAACACCAACAATTTACCAAGCATCAGTTATGTGCCAGGCATGAGTCCGGGTGCCTCGGCACATCCTATTCCATTTAATTCCTGGCCAACACTGCAAGGCACGTGTTATTGCCCTTATTCTACAAATGAGGAAGTAGGCTCAGAGAGGTGAAGTAACTTGCCCGAGTTGCCCAGCTGGTCAATGACAGGGTGTGTCTCTGAAGGCCAATTTGAAGTCCTTCTCCTCTCCAGGCTCGGAATGATAAAATGAGTACACCGGACCAGAGTATCCCCAGGGACCCTTCCTGTTCTGACATTTGGCCACTGGATGATTCACAGAGACCTTTGGTTAGAAGGGCAGTGGGCCACTCGCCGGGCTCAGGCCCTAGGCCTTCAGCAGTGTCCTGATGCACCGCAGAGACGAGTGATCCAGAAACCCCGTCATTATTCATCTCCCCGCAAGGCTGGAGGTCTCCCCAGTGTCTGCTCCAATCACTGCCTGCTGACTGTGGAGTCTAGGTAGGAGGACAGTCCCCAGGCAGATCCATGAAATGTCTCCCAGTGACTCAGGCAACTGCCCTGGCCTTGGAAGCCTGTCCCTCCAAATCATTTGGGCCTGAAGAAACCTTTTGGTCTGAAGCTGAATCAGCTGACACAGCCAGAGATCAGCACGGCTTGGTTTCCTGAAGCCAGATTCTTGCGGCCCAACACTTCCTCCTCCCTCCTAATCCTGGTCCCCCAACCTTAATCCCACCCCCTTGGTCCTGTCCCAGCGCAACTCCTGGATTCCCACTTCCCCATCTCCCTGACTCCCTAGTGTCAGGCCCATCCACAGAGGCCACGTGCTCACCCTCTGGCAACTGATCATCTCTAGCCCCCTCCCCACCTAGTGTTTCTCTGAGCCGGAAGTCACATCACAGCTTGTTGGCTGGAAAAGACCATCCCACATGCTCCCCTGGAGGGCTTTGTAAAAATCTATTTTAAGGCCTGGAAAAGTCCCCCACCCCCAACCCCAACAGGAGTCTTGATGAGCCTTCTCCCCGGATCCTCGGGCACCCCCACCTCCTCGCCACCCCCATCCAGCTGCCTATTTGAAGGTTTCTTAGGGAAGTTGTTACTCTGAGCAAAATAAGCAGGAAGAGATTTTTAAAACAAAACCAGCTGGTGTCTGGACGGATGCCACAAAGTGAGGAGGTTTTGGTGGGGACGGCTGAATCCTCTGTGACACAAGTTCCAGGTATGACTGTGCGTGACAAGGTGGGTCACTGGCCAGCTGGAGCATAAATGGGGCTCTATAACCAGGAGTCTGAGAAAGTATAATGTATGTATCAGGATGGAGCTGTTAAGTGCATGAATGTGGCTTCAGGAGATATGGGTGTACGTGAGTTCTGTGACCATGGGCCACTGGGTGTGCATGCCTGTAACCGTGCGTCTGTGACCTGTGTGTCTGTACTCATAGGTATGATGTGCATGACCGGTTCTATTTGTGACCACGTTCAGGGTGAACCAATGTCCTGAGCCCTCCTGGCAGCAGGGGTCGCTTACCTGAGCAATGAGCATGCCGTTTATGTGACTATGCAAGGCGTGTGTCTTTGTGTGTGTATGTCTCTCTTGTGGCTTTGTAACATGGCTGTGTGGCTGTTTGTACTGAGGAAACTCCGAGATTCTAGGGTGACACTGAATCTTGTGGCTATGTGCGTCTGTGAAGTCGTAGTGTCACTGAGCGTGGTGGCAAGAACATGAGGCCTATTTAATGAATGATTGCTGGTAAGTGTGTAAGTCTGTGCACAGAGGCAGCAGAATATAAAGGTGCATGAACTTGGATGTCCAGCCACTGGGGTCTGAACCCAGACTCTTCCACCTACTAGTTATGCCCTTTGGGAGCATCTTACTTCCCTTCTCTGCACTTCAGCACCTGCCTTAGGAGTTACCCGAGGATTCAGGGAGTCATGTAACTGGACCCAGAACAGTACCTGGTACATGGTAAGTGTGGCATGAGTGTTTGTGGCTGTAGGAGGACACACCCGCGAGGACAGTCCCCAGGCACCCTGGCATTGTGAGGTGTCCCGCCCCAGCCTGGGGAGCCCCGTGCCGCTCACCGGCCTGGGGGAGCTGAAGCGTGCTTTTGCTCCACTGGGTCAGGCCCACGATGGCCACCATCTTGGCCCCGAGGCTGCTGCGTCGCTTCTTGGCGGTGGTGGTCCCGGTCCCGTCCCCAGCCTGCTGGGATCCGCAGATTTCACCGCTGATGCTGGAGCTCCGCACCACGTTCCTGGAGGCCGCAGCCGAGGCCGGATCTGGCTCCCCGTTAAACATGGTCCGCGGGGAGGCAGGGCCTCAGGCAACCCTGTGGGGGGCGGGGGAGACAAAGGGGTCCCACATTAGATCCGAAGCCACTCTACCGCAGCCCCACCGTTTCCTAGCTGTGTGACCTTGGGCAAGGCGCACAACCTATCTGAGGCTGAGGATTAAATGAACAAATCAATGTACAAAGTGCACCCAGAAAGTGGCTCAATAATTGGGATTATTCTCATTAGCATGTGGCCTCCTGACAAGTGACCTGGGGTGGCGGTGAAGATGGAGGCTGTGCAGTCAAGTGACACAGTCTTGAATTCCAAAGGCCTCGACATAATAGCCATGTGACCTCGTGACCAAACATCTTGGGGTTTCAGTGAACATCTCAGCCAAATGAGAAATGGAAGCACTTACCTCATGGGATCGTTGTAAGGACTAAATTAGTGCAGGTGAAAGTACCTGGAACAGTGTCAGGCACAGAGTAAATATTCAGAAAGGGTAGCTGTTGTTTTCAGAGCCAATAATGAGAACAAGGAGAATAAGACTGGCTCCAGCCTGGGAAGACTGCGGAAGGGGTCCTCCTCCTTGAAGGGAGTGGGACAGAAAAGTATAAAGCAGGAAAAATCACCTTTAACTGCACTACTGAGCAGTACCCACTACATGTTTTTAACCTATTTCCTCCCAGTCTCTTTTCTACACATTGGGAAAAAAAAAACAAAACTGAACTCATACTGTAAATACCGTTTTATATCCTAGTATTTCTTTTTTCTTTTCCTTTTTTTTTTTTTTTTTGTCTTTTGAGGGCTGCACCTGCAGCATATGGAGGTTCCCAGGCAAAGGGTCAAATCGGAGCTACAGCTGGCAGCCTACACCACAGCCACAGCAACGCCAGATCCGAGCTGCATCTGCGACCTACACCACAGCTCATGGCAATGCCCGATCCTTCAGCCACTGAGAGAGGCCAGGGACCGAACCTGCAACCTCAGGGTTCCTAGTCGGATTTGTTTCCATTGTGCCACGACAGGAACTCCATCCTAGTATTTTTCATTTGATGTTACAGCAAAAGAATTTCTCAATGTCATTAACACTTTGTGGAAATGTTTAAATGCCACCATAACGTACCATTATATGGAGGTGCTGACGTAAATATTTCAGTAGAGCTACTCTCAGATCAAGTCCAACTTCCTCCTCTCTCTGTCTCCCCCCTCTATCCTGTCTTTTAAACAAAATACAATAATATCTTTCTACATGGTTTTTTACCTGCTTATTTCCTAGGATCGACTCTTGGAAATGGGGTGACTGGACTAGTGAGTGTGAAGGTTGCTGTAGCTTCTCCTTTCCTGCTTCTGGATAGAGCACTGGTTTTGTCCAGGTAGCACCTCATCCCTTGTTTTAGAGGCAAATCCTGATTTGTTTAAAAAAAAGTCACTGAGTGGCATTCACCTTGGTAACTCCTACTGGTCCAAGGGTGGGTGTATGACTAAATTGGCCCAATCTGGCTTAAGCAGATTTGGATTCCAGGCTTACAAGAGAGGTGGGTGTCTCTTCCTTTGTCTCTCTCTTCCCTCCGTCCCTTAAGACCCCTGTCTGGAGGGTCTTAGGGCCAGGGCTCAGCAGTAACAAACCCAGCTAGTATCCATGAGGACGCAGGTTCAATCCCCAGCCTTGCTCCGTCAGTTAAAGGATCTGGCATTGCTGTGAGCAATGTGTAGTTTGCAGATGTGGCTTGGATCCCGTGTGCTGTGGCTGTGGCATAGGCCAGCAGCTACAGCTCCGATTCAACCCCTATCCTGGGAACGTCCATATGCCATGGCTGTGGCCCTAAAAAAAGACAGGGGAAAAAAAAAAATGGAGAAGTTGCCATTGTGGCTTACAGGGTTAAGAACCTGAATAGTATCCATGAGGATGCAGGTTCAATCCCTGGCCTCGCTCAGTGGGTTAAGGATTCAGTGTTACTGTGAGCTACAGCATAGGTCACAGATGTGGCTTGGATCTTGTGTTGCTGTGGCTGTGGATTAGGCTGGCAACTGCAGCTCTGATTCAACCCCTAGCCTGGGAACTTTCATATGCCTCAGGTATGGCTATAAAAAGAAAAAGAAACAAAACAAAACAAAACAAAAACCTCTCCTGAGAAGGTCCAACCCAGGATGAAGCCAGTACTGCTGAGGGTAGTATGACACAGGGACAAAACAGACCCCAGGCCACCCTGGAGCCTTCCTTCTCTGGCTTCCAGTTATGTGAGACAACGTGTTTTCCATTGCTTAAGCCAGCTTGAATCAGGGTTCTCTGCTACATTCAAAAGCATCCTAACTGGGGTCATAAACATTTTTATGGTTCTTGGAACATATTGCCCAATTCCTTTCCAAAGGATACTCTCTAATGCTGAATCTAATGCAGCGGAAACGAATCCGACTAGGAACCATGAGGTTGTGGGTTCGATCCTTGGCCTCGTTCAGTTTAAGGATCTGGCATTGCCATGAGCTGTGGTGTAGGTCACAGACTCAGCCTGGATCCCACGTTGCTATAGCTGTGGTGTAGGCCAGCAGCTGTAGCTCTGATTAGACCCTTAGCCTAGGAACTTCCATATGCCGTGGGTGTGGCCCTAAAAAGGAAAAAAAAAAAGTCGATTATCCCTAAATTGATTAATAGATTCAGTGCAATCCCAATCAATATTCTAATAGGCTTTCTTGTAGAATTTGGCAAGATGCTGTCTAAAAATATTCAAAGCAATTAAAAAAATTTTTATCTACTCATTTTTTAGAGTTGCGGTATTATAACTGACCTATAACATTAAGTTAGATCCAGGTACACAACACAGTAATTGGATAGTTCTATACATAACAAAATGATGACAAGTGATCCCAAATTTGTTTTTTTCTTTTCACATCCACTGCAACACCAGATCCAAGCCGCATCTGTGACCTATGTCAGTTTGTAGCAATGCCAGATCCTTAACCCACTGAATGAGGCCAGGGATCAAACCCACATCCTCAGAGCTCCCATCATGGCTCAGTGGTTAACAAACCCAACTCGTATCCATGAGGACATGGGTTCAATCCCTGGCCTTGCTCAGGGCATTAAGGATCTGGCGTTGCTGTGAGCTGTGGTGTAGGTCGCAGATTCAGCGTTGCTGTGGCTCTGGCGTAGGCCGGCAACTATAGCTCTGAATCGACCCCTAGCCTGGGAACCTCCACATGCCGCAGGTGTAGCCCTAAAAAGACAAAAAAAAAAAAAAAACACATCCTCATGGACACTATGTCAGATTCTTAACTCCCTGAGCCACAATGGGAACTCGCAAAGTTTTAACTATTACTTATATTCATGTTAAGGGTCATCATTTTATTTAATAACATTTTAGAAAAATATAAAATAAAAAATGTAAAAAAAAAAAATTAAACTCCTAACACTCCAAGGCCAATGCTGAGTGTCAAGGAAACAGTAGTGAGCCAGGATGACTGTGACCCACCCTCCCAAAGCCTCCAGTACAGGAGGAGAGACAGTGAGTGAGTAATTATGCGATTAAATATTTAATGAGCGCTAGGGAAGAGGACAGAGGATGCTGGGAGTCACTCTGGGGGAGTGGGCAGCAGATGCCTGTGGCTCTCTTTTGTGCAGAGGTGGGATCTCCTGCTGTTGGCCTCTCCAACTTGGCTGAAGGTCCAAGGCTCAGGCAGAGCATAGGAGAGAGGGCCGCCTCCAGGCTCCATGTCCAGCCCTTCCCAGCTCTGTCCTGGCCCCCAGCACTTTGCCCACCAGCTCCACATTGCAGGGCACATGGCCCTTCACCCTGAGGGAATCTGACCATCCAAAAGAAAGGGGAGAGGAGTTCCCGTCATGGCGCAGCGGTTAACAAATCCGACCAGAAACCATGAGGTTGCGGATTCGATCCCTGGCCTTTCTCAGTAGGTTAAGGATCCGGCGTTGCCGTGAGCTGTGGTGTAGGTCGCAGATGCGGCTCGGACCTGGTGTTGCTGTGGCTGTGGCACAGGCTAGTGGCTGTAGCTCCAATTCGACCCCTACCCTGGGAACCTCCACATGCCGCGGATCTGGCCCTAAAAAGCAAAAATAAAAATAAAAAAATAAAGAAAAGAAAGGGGAGGAAAAAGGGGTGGGAAGGGAAAGTACTACTCCAGCTGATGAAGAAGACAGTCCCCAGACAGCTGAGAATGGCCGCCTGGGCTCCTAGTCAGCACGGCTCCTGCCGGCCTGGTAAATGAGCGCTGATGGTAAGGATGAGTCAAAGCCGTGTTCTGCCTTCCTTGTGGCTGTCTGGACTGTTCTCACTGGCCCTGTGACACAGGCAGAGGCTCGGATTGTATTTCTCCATCTATCCCCTGTCAACCTCGCAGCTAATGGAAAGTCCCCCGGACCTGAGCCTACGATGACCTCTTCAGTTTCCAATTCTAGTGCCAGTTGGTGTGTTTTTTGGGTATCTGCACGGTCTTTTAGTGGACGGCGGGAGAAGGCTTAGATACTGTGGACCAATGACAGCATAAGCCTAATTTACTCCTTACAGTATTTCTGTTAGGTGTGTGGTTGTTTCCGTGTTGCAGATAAGAAAGCAGAATCTCAGAGACATCAAGGCCTTGCTCATCAAGGCCTTGCTCAGCTAAGAAAGCGGCCAGGCCTGGACCTGAAAACTCCTGCTTCCAGATCTCCTGTTTCTACAAAGAGACGGACACGCTCAGTAGCCCCTGCTCCTTTCAGCCAGGGCGCACCCAAACTGGGGGGTCCATCCCTCCTGTTCAGGCTTTGCCCTGTGTCTCTGGGCTCTTTGAGAAAACTGCAAGAAAAGTATCTATGATGAGAAAACCGCTCTGGCCCAGGTTCCCTCAGCTGCCGTGAGCATCTGAGGGGCAGCGAAGTGCCGCTCAGACCACAGCTGGAGCACAGAGTGCTTCCCTGGTGCCGACAGGAAGCTCGAGAACACTGCTCCCAGGGGAAGAGAAGAAAAGAGGTAAGGGACGAGATTCCCGACCCTGCCAACCCGGGGGCTCATGTTTCCTCATGAATAATGAATGGAACCAACCAGCAGAGGGTTTGACACCCAGAATTCTGCACCATCCAGAGCCAAGTTCTCAGAGTTCCCCTGTGGTGGAGTGGGTTAAGGATCCGGCACTGTCACTGCAGCAGCTCAGGTCACTGCTGTGGCACAGGTTCAGTCCCTGGCCTGGAAACCTCCATGTGCCATGGACACAGCCCCAGAAAAAACAAACAAACCAAAAAAAACCCAAAACAAAACAGAGGCGTGTTCTCATTTTTAACCACCCAGGGATCACCCAGGGGCCTGGAGAGCTGATGAATGTTGAGGAGAGCCCAGCGGGGCAGGCCATCCCCAAGGGGACAGAATGAACCCCAAGGTCTTAGGGTCTGACCCCTGGTCCCAAGGCCTGGGTAGGGCAACCTGGGCAAGCTCAGAAACAGAAAGTGGGATTCGAATGTATGCAGATTCTTTGTGGGACAGTCTCGGGCCTGGGTTCCTCATCTGTGCATAAAAGGAAGGGGTCACATGAGGTGATCTCTCAAGTCCTTGTGACTGGAGAGCCGAGATGAATACACACGGTGGTGGCAGGCTCAGAATTAGGGCTCTAGGTGCTTCTCTGGCAGCTAGTCTAGTTCAAGGACAGCAAAACAGGGAGCCAGTCAGAACTGACCACCTGGCCACCACGAAGAGGGCGGTCCTACTCACAGCAACCCCTGCCTCCCACTTCAAGCCATCAGACCACAGGGAGGGGAAAGGGCCTGCAGGTGGAGACAAAGGCAGAATGCTGAGGGGCCAGCAAGATACAGAACACAGCGCCTGACATGCTGGTGATTCTAAATGATTGCTAAATCAGTTTCCACCAGAGTCACTTCAACCATTCCCTGCCTCTGAGCAGGACTGTCCCTTTCCTAGCCCAGGTCATGGTTCTCATGGAAGGAAGCCCTTCCACGACCTCGATGGGTCATGGAAGCCTCACTCTGAAGTTCTCTCTGCTGACTCCCATCTATTGCTACCGCAGCATCTATGGCTACAGCTTGGCCATTGCCTCCAGGAGGAGGGCTACTGCCCCCCACTCCTGCCAAGCTCCATGCCAGCAGATACCTTCCAAGCTCCCCAAGGAAGGAGCCTAGTGTTTTCTTTCTGGTCTTCAGTGTGTGGCCTCTACCTGGGGTCTCGGTACCCTAAGGGCTCCCCAAAACCTCTCCTGAATCCTGACAAGAGCAGGACTCTGGGCTCTGCCTGGCCACCTTGGTCCTTCTGACCATGTGTCTAGCCAAGTAATGAACCCCTTTTGAGAGGCACGGAGGCCATCCTAAAACCCAAGATGAACCTAGCTATCCACCCTTTCAACAGAAAGGACCAAGGAATCTGTCCCAGAGTGATGGACTGTTAGGCTGGAAGGGATGGCAAATTACCGAGGCTCTTAGCACCCCCTCCCTATGCCCCAGCCACAGCAGGCATCACTAATCCATCTCTCTTTCTCATTGGATCCAGATTTAACCACAGAATCCTTCTTAACATAGTGTAACTGATGAGAACCAGCCCATGAAGTCAAACTGATTGGCCTTCCTATTCTGACCATTTTGCAGAGGTGGAAATCAAGGCTCAGAATAGGAAAGAGACACCCTCACGGTCACACAGAACGTTGTTGACAAAACCAGAGCTCTAACCCAAAACCCCTAACTCCCAGGTCCCACATCACCTGTCAGGTGCTTCCTCCCCAACTCTCCCCTCCAAGAAAACCCAAACTCACCGAACGGATGAATCTGAGCGTGGTGTTCCCATCACAGGGGGCGCAGCCCCTCCCCAACACCACACCCCTAGGGCATTTACGCAAGCCTTCTGTTAACTTCTGCTGAGACACAGTTTTGAAGAAAGGAGGTGAAGACAAGCAGGGGAGCTCCCAGGAGGAGGTGCTGTGATAAGAGTCTGGAAGGAAAAAGGGAAGCTTAGAGGAAGGGTTTGAAATAACATCTGTCCTCCAGGGCTTCCAGTAGCTCTGGAGTAAAAAGACAGACTTCGGTTGTGTGACCTTGAGCAAATCATTCAAACTCTCTGACGCCGTTTCCTCCTCTATAAAACCATCTAAACTTCTAGGTTCCTTAATCTGCCTTTAAGCCCTTCAATGTTAAATCGCTGATGCTAAAGCCAAACGACTCACCCAGGTCCAACTGCTAAGGAGATCCAGATCCTATTCTCCTCTCCTTTGTTCTCTTCCTGACCAATGGGGTCTTCGTCCCTCCCCAGACACTCTGGCATGACCAGTGGTCAGGAGTGGAGGTGAGGGTAGGGAGGACGGACTCTTGGCTCCACCCCACCCTGCCCCCCACAGCATGTGACCCTAAGCTGGTCATTCAGCTTCTCTGAACCGCCAGCTCCTCTTCTATAACATGAGTCTACTTGCCACCTGGACCCAGCCCTGTTCTCCTGGCTGGACTGGGGATCCAATGAGATAATGAGGAACAAGAAACACAGTGATTAAAAGCATAAGCTTTGGAAGCAGACGGACTTAGTTCAAAACCTAAATCTGCCGCTTAACAAGCCATATGACGCAAGGCAATTTCCTTAACAAACCCCCAGAGGCTACAGCTCCTCATCTTTAAAGTGGGGATAATAATACCTGCCTTAGGATTCTTAGATGCAATATTACAAAAATAAGGATTGGTACATGCTAAATGCTCAGCTGGGCAGCTATATTATTACTATTTATAATACGCCTTTAGTAAATGGCAAAGGACATAACGGGTGTTAGTGCTTATTAGTCTGGATGGCACACCAAGGCGGCCTCGGAGGCCAACAGGACCACTTACTCTTCCAGCCCCAGATGGTTCCACCCAGAGTCCAGGATGAGTGTGGGATCTAGGTCCCTGCACCTCTCAGTTGAGAGGCTGTCCTCTTCCCTGCCAGCATCTCAAATCCCAGCCACCGCCCTCCCCCAACCCCGGTGGATGCCGGTCCTGGCATTTGTGACCCCTGCTGTAACCTTGATCTAGTACCAGGGCGGTCCACCACATCACCTATGCCAATCTGTACCCATGCTAGAGGCCAGACCTAAGCTCAGAATCCTTCTTAACACATTGCTGCTTCACCAACTATAAGAACCAGTTCATGAGGTCAAACTGATTTTATCCACATCCACAAAAGAGGGGAGGGGTTCCCTGGTTTCTAGCCTTTCCTTTCCCCCCCACTCAGGGAGAGACGGGCGGGTGACAGAGCTGGTGCATGGTGGGAGAAGGTAAGTGGGTCGAGGGAGCCCACCCAGCCTGAGTGGGGAGCACCATGCTAGCTCCTCTCCTGGTTGTGTGACTTTTGTCTTCCCCCCAATCTAGGCTCGCTCATACACGTGCTACGCAAAACAGGGAGAGACTCAGGATCCAGAATTTCAAATGTGTGATCACACACCATGCAGACCCACACAAATGACAGACACTTAAAGACACAATCACATGCAAACACACCCCTAAGATACTCATCACACAAAAGCACTCAGAGGCAGCCAGATGACATCCACAGGCAAACTCTCTCTCTCTCTCTCTCTCTCTCTCTCACACACACACACACACTCCCCGCCCCTGGCCAGCTCAGAGAGGCAGGAAGAGTCCCACCCTTCACTAGGCAGGGAAGTGGGGAGGGTCCTACCTGGATCTGTGGGTGCTCTTGGCCAGGCACACACACCAGTTTTGAGCAGGCGCTCGTGTGAACTTGTATACAAACACACTCATAGACACTCCGGCCCCCAATCTCACCCTCCTGGCCTCCATCCCCACAGGTTGGACAAAGGAGCTCATCATGAGGTCTGTGGTGAGGAGATGAGAAGGCCGGCAGGGAGCAGCTGCTGTCGCCATGGCTACCAGGCTGACCCATTTCTCCTCCACCCAGCCTGGCCCACCCAGCCCAGGCAAGGCGGGACAGACAGCTTTGGGTGGGGCGGGAGCCTCTCCCATCACACGCAGTAAAGGGGTGGCCCTCTGAGGGTGTGGTAAGTGATGGGCTGAGTGCCGGGTAGGCTGGGTCCCGATACCAAGGCAACAGCCAGACATGTCTTGAGAGCAGGGTGCTGAGAGAACGCGGCCCCTGCAAGACACAGCCCCGGGTGTCCCTTAGTGTCGGCGCCTCTGGCCTCAGGGGCCCACATGGGTCATGCACTTGCCCTTGGACAAGTTCTCAGACACAGTCCTCACAGCAGGGCAGGGAGTCAGGTGGCCCAACCTGTGTCCCCCAGACTCCAAGGACACAGGACAGCCGAGGATGAGGCAGACCCAGAGCTCGGTGAGCCCTGTCTCCAGTTCAGAATGAGGCTCCTGAGGGCAAGACTTGTGTTCCTCACTTGGCCTCACAGCCAGGCCCTCCTTCTCAGACGGGGGCTGCTGTGTGTCTTCTCTCAGCCAGGGGGTTCCTGGGGACGTGGCCCTGCACTTTCCCTCAGAACTGGGTTCAGAGAGGAACAACACAGCCTTCAGACAGCTCAGCCTTGTGCGCAGACGGCTCTCAGAGCAGAATGAATCACTCCTGCATGACAGCCCCCCGCGGCTCCCCGTTTCCTTCAGGAGCAGGTAGAAATCCCGCCCCAGGCCCACAAGCAAAGTGGCCCAGCTCATACTCGCTCCTCCACACTTGCATTCTTTTGATCCCTCAAAAGTGTCACTCTGCCTCCTGTCAGTGAGCCTGGAATGCTCTTCTCCAGCCGGCCCCCACCCTCATGGGCTGAGGATCCGGTGTCTGTCTGTTGTGCCGCTTTTGCTGGCTAATCCCTGCTCATTGCTCAGTCCCAACCTGAATGTCATATCCTAAGAGAATCTTTCCAGACAAGGTTCAGTTCCCCTCGCCTGCTCCCCCGGACCCTGTACTGCCCCATGCCTGTGATGGGTTGAATTGTCCCCCTGACCCGGATGGGGGGGCGGCAGGGGAGATAATGTTGAAGCCCTAACCCCTGGTACCTCAGAATGTGACCTTATTTGGAAATAGGGTCACTGAAGATGTGATTACTTAAGCCGCGGTCAGACTGATAGAGGGTGGGTCCCTAATCCAGCATGACTAGTGCCCTTCTAAGAGAATGGCTATGGAGACGGAGGTAGAACACAAGAGAATCCATGTGACGATGGAGGCAGAGATTGAAGCGATACGGGACCAAGCCAGGGAACAGCCAGAATTGCCAGCTGTCACCAGAAGCCAGGAGACAGCCATGGAACAGCCTTCCTCGGGAGGAACCAACCTTGCTGACACCTTGGTTTTGGACTTCTAGCTTCCAGAACTGTGAGACAATAGATTTCTGTTGTTTTAGGTTTGTGGCACTTTGTTACAACTATCCTAGGAAACAGATGCAGTGCTGGTCTTAACTCATTCGGGGGGCCCCCACCCTGCCCCTGGCTGTGAGCTGCTTAAAAGTAAGAACTGTGCCACCTTCTTCATCCTGAATCCTCAGTACCTGGAACATAGTAGGGCACTGTAAATATTTGTTGAGTGAATGAATGGTGATCTAAAATAAACATTAAAATAATGTTATTTATAGTCGGATAGGAGAATTGTGACTCACTTTTATTTTCCCTGTGTGACATATTGTGTTTTCTAAATTTACTGCTTTAGAAACTATTAATGCTCTCATAAAGAAAAAATGAACATACATATTTTTCTTTTCAAAACATGCATTAAAAGTAACAGACATTTCCACCAATGTGTGTGTTGTGAAGAGGGAAAAGTTCTGCTCTGTCCTAGATAACTTCTTTGTATTAATTCACGGATTCCTCCTAGAGTCACCAGAGCATTTTCCAGAGTTGGATTTACAGAGCTTGAGCTCTGGGGCCTTGAGGGGCAGAGGTTCCAAGTAGAAGCATCAAGGCCAAGAACACATGCTTCCTGGCCCTCTCCAGCACCCACCCCCTCCCACAGCTCCTGGGATCTGGGCAGTTGTGGCAGCTGTCACCTGACAGGGGCTGCTAGATCTGGCACTTGAGAACCCCACTGGAAAACCCCCTGGGGCTGAAGGCCACTCCCAAAGAGGAGCAAGATACTGCCCTTAACAAATGCATTGTCTGTGCTTTTCAAACTCCAATGTGCACATGAAGCCCCTGGGGATCTTCTGAAAGGCAGATTCTGATTCCCTGAGTCACAGGAAGGTGGAACCTGAGATTCTGCATTTTTTCTTTTTTGGTCTTTTTGCCTTTATGTAGAGCTGCACCCGCGGCATATGGAGGTTCCCAGGCTAGGGGTCTAACAGGAGCTGTAGCCGCCGGCCTTCGCCACAGCCACAGCAACGCAGGATCCGAACCGCGTCTGCAACCTTCACCACAGCTCACGACAACGCCGGATCCTTAACCCACTGAGCAAGGCCAGGGATCGAACCCGCAACCTCATGGTTCTTAGTCGGATTCGTTAACCACTGAGCCACGAAGGGAACTCCGAGATTCTGCATTTTTTAATAAGATCGCAGGGGATACCCACGTGGCTGGTCTGTGGACCACCTAAAGCGCTGAGAGGTAAAGAGAAAATACTCTTGCTGTTTTGCAGAAGGAGTGGACACTTCAGGATGGGGATACCATAGAACGCATCACGGAGAAATTCATTTCAGAGCACCTCAAAAGATGGGTGGGATTTGGAGAGGTACCAGCGACAGGAAAGAGGTGGGAACTAACTGGAAAGGTCCAGAGAGAGAATGTTATGTTAGAGGCTGGTGAACAGAACAGTGCAGTTGGAGCAAGAGGTGGATGCAGCTGCGGAAGAGACAGCTGGAAGGGTAGGCTAGGTCTCGGAACAGCCAATGATGGGCTCTGAATGCAGGGCTAAGAAGCTTGGCTTTAATCCTGAAGGGGAGTGAAATCTGACATGGCTTAGATGTAACTTTTTACAGAGATCAATGGGACACAGTGCAGAATCAGAAGAAAGCCCGACAGCAGGAAGAGCAAGCAGTCAGGAGGCAGGTAAGAAGGGCTGCACTGGCTTCAGAGAGCGCCAGTGGAAAGAAGAAAAGGGTGCGGGTGTCATGGGAGGGCTTGAGGGATTGCTGAGAGTTAGTGACGGGACAAAGTTGGGGAAAGGAAATAAAAGCACAGAATCCAATGTGATTTATAGGAAGGGTGGAGAATGGCAGGTGCCATCAGCAATGCCTGAGGTCCCAGAGGGAAAAGTTGGCTTAACGGGAACGAGTCCCCATCTTAGATACGAAGAATCTGAGATAATATTGCAACTCCCCCAGGGACACATTGGACAGGGAAGCAGATTCCCATTCCCTGGGGCTCGGAAGAGTGGTGTGTGTGGGCAGGATTTGGGTGTGTTCCCCAGAGGGAAAAGTAGGGTATGGAAAGGAAGGGGAAGAACCAGAGACGGATACCGAGTGAGGAAAGGGTGAGAGGTAATACCCACAGTTAGAGGTAGGAGGGACGTGGAACCCGCTAAAGGAAGGAGAACCAGCAGGTAAAAGTGGGAGAACCCAGAGAAGATGTCATGAGTACATGGCCAACCTGGACCTCATTCTGTCATGGAGACCAAGGAGAGGCTGGCACAGCCCAGGATGCAGGAGGGCACAGGAAGCTCGGGCCTGAACAAGAGCACAGCTTGAATGGAAAGCAGAATCCGGACTGGTGGAGAAGCGGGGGTGGAACCCCCTGGGGAAGATCTGGGCTGCAGAGGGATCTCAAGGTGCCTGGGGCTCCCAGGCCCTTATGCTAGCTCAGCCCAGCACAGGAAGGGCAGCATCCCCACCTGTAAACACACACACACACACACACACACAGCAATTACACACACTGGCACACACTGGCGGGACCCCCAAGGGCAGAGCAGAGAAGCAAAGGAAAGAGATGTTTGGAGCAAACATTTAGTGTGGGGAGCACAGTACTATCATCCAACTAGGACTCTTTCCAGAGCGAGCAGAAACACCACTAACAATCACATCAGAACCCCAAGTGTAAATTAGGACTGTGCCAGGCAAACCCCAGCCCTGAGGAATACTGAATTCCCCCCCTTAAAAGCCACTTGGTCCCTGTTCCACCTTCCTAGATGGGGTGGTGGAACTGACAGACAGGTGGGAGGGACAGCCTAGCTCATCCTCAGAGGCAGGGGCCCCGCCGAGGGTGCTGATGGATGAGGAAATCTCTCCCCCTCCCAGCCCTGCCCCAGCCTGAGCGCTCAGGCCCCACAGGGAGACATGGCAGCACCACGGACAGCGGCCAGCCGGACTCCCAGCTCCCTGCCGGCTTGGCTCCTGTTTGGCCAGGGCAGCCACTAGGCTGGATCAATATTTCATGGGGGAAGGGACTCCTGTTACCAGCTTCACATTGGGTCAGAAGGCACTGCCGCCCAGCGCCCGCCACCCACCCTGAGGACCCGTTTTTGCGAAGCCAACACACCCTTGCCCCCACTCAGACACTGCCCTCAAAGTGCTCTGAATTCCCCGCACACCCGCAGCCCCGCACCCTTTCCAGAGCACAAGGCCCTGAGCACATGCCACACACCTGCACGCAGCCACCCAGACACCCGCTCTACAAAGACAACGATGTACACAGAACACGTACCACATCCAGCATACTAGACGCACAGCGCGGACACACACACACACCATATGACACACAGACACACACTCCAGAAACACGTTCACCATAGACCCAGGTGCCTATCACACACCTGACACCTCCACATATGCCCAAACTCACAGAGCCTCGCCCCCACTGACCCTCAGAAGTACATTCACCATGGAAACACACCACGGCGTGCACACAACATACATATAAATTCTCTCTTACACATACACACACTCACGCACACATGAGTGCACACACAATATGCCTTCACAGAGACTCGTGGACACGCACCATGGATAGACAAGCACAGGCCTCACACGACGCAGGCTGCCCTCCCTCCTGGAGATCAGGCCCGTCCTTCCACTGTGGGTGCAGAACCGGCGAGGGACAGACAGGACTGCCCTCCTGCCCACCTGGCCCTGGTCTTAGGCCCTCTGGATAAATTTTCTGTGTCCTCTGAGGGCTCCTAGGGTCACTGCCCAAACTCCAGGGGCAGGCGGTCAGTGGCACAAAGAGATGGGAGAGGGGTCAGCAAAGAGAAAAGGACCTTTGAGACCCCAAAGCCTCCGAGCTTCGGTGGCCTTGGGCCCCAGACTCTGGGGCATGAGACTCCAGGGACAGCTTCACCCTCACCCGCGGCTCCCATAGCCTCAGCGCTCCCTGAACAACAGCCCTCTGGGAGGCTCTGAGGCCCATGTTTGCCTGGGGACCTGGAGGACTGTGGAGTCTGCAGCTCCTGTTCCCCCCAGGAGTGTCCAAGTCCTGCCTCCGACATCCTACCCCGTCCAGACACCCCAACTCCAAGAGCCCCCCTCTCCAACAAGCTGGAGGACAGTGGCCCACATCCTCCCACCCACAGGACAATCACGGTAGGCTTCTCTGAAAGACACCCAAGCCAGGGCAAAAGGCAAAGAGAGGGGAGCAGGCTGTCATAGCAGAAAGAGACCCCCAGTTCTCCAGGGAGGTGGAGGGGATCTTAAGGAGTAGCCAGGTCCACACCCCTGACATCTTCGTACAGCTTCCCAGGTCTGCATCATCTGCTAACGCTGTGTGTTCCTCAGTGATTTCCACCCAATCTCTATGCACCTGTATGGCTCATTATTTACATTCTTAAAATTGACACTTTTAACTTCAATGCCTATATTTTAAATAGAAACCTGGTGTTACTGCTATAAATGGAAAGCCAGTACCACTTTTAATAATAGAAAATGCCAGTAAAATAAACACAGAGAAAACAAAGCTATATTATTACATTTAAGCTGCCAATGGAGATCTCCATTTAAAAGGGAGGGCGGCAAGTGTTGGGAAGTTGTTAAAGACACGTCAGCATGCGCTGACACTTTCTCTCTGGGACAACCTTGGACTTGACAGAGTTGAAAGGGAACCAGCTTTCTCACCACGTGAACAAATGTCACATAGTAACAGATCCACGAACCACTGAAAGTCATCTTGGGTCTCACTGAAGTTACCACACCCACGTTGAGAAGGAAGCTCTAGGCTTGCCCACCTCCTGCAGGAGATTGGATGGCACTGGGGCCAGCTGGTGCCCTGTTGCCACATTCCATTCTGGCAATAACAATCCTTAGAAATTGCTCAATGCTCTCCTATTTACAGTTGTCCTACACCTACCATCTAATATGAGTCTGGTGGCAGAAATGAGCAGGCCCATTTCTGAATGGGAAAATGGGGCCCTGAAAGGTTAAAGGCTTGCCCAGAGTCACACAGCTACACGGGGTAGGTCCAGGAGAAGGAGACCCTCGACTCCCATGCAGATGCCTTTTCCACTCGCAGCCATCTCTCCCATAGTTGGGAGCTCTGGCTCTGCGCTGGCCTCGTGCCGGGCAGTAGGGAGCAGAGGGAGGAAGGCAGCCTGGTATCTGCCCCTGAGGCCCTCATGATCCTCAAAAGCCCAAACTGGCAAGTGAGTAAGTAGCTGAGGTTAAGAACTTTTCCTCTGGGGAGTTCCTGTTGTGGCTCAGCAGTAACAAGCCCAACTAGCAACCATGAGGATGCAGGCTTGATCCCTGGCCTCACTCAGTGTGTTAAGCATTGCTATGGCTGTGGCACAGGCTGGCAGCTGCAGCTCCCCTGGCCCCTAGCCTGGGAACGTCCATTTATACCTCAGGTGCAACCCCCTCACGCACCAAAAAAAAGGAAAAATAAAAAAAGAACTTTTCCTCTGGAGTCAAAATGCTGTGTGTCCCTGGGCTATAAATGTCACTTCTCTGAACCTCAGTTTCCCTGTCTTTAAAATGGGGATAATAATAGCACCCATCAGAGTTCCCATCAAGGCTCGGCAGAAATTAATCTAACTAGGATCTGTGAGGACATAGGTTCGATCCCTGGCCTGGCTCTGTGGGTTAAGGATGCGGTGTTCTGGACAAAACTTTCCTGGAAAAAGACACTTGCACACGCATGTTCACTGCAGCACTATTCACAATAGCCAAGATGTGGAAACAACCCAAATGTCCATCGACAGATGATTGGTTTAGGAAGATGTTGTATATATACACAAGGGAATACTACTCAGCCATAACAAAGAACAAAATAATGTCATTTGCAGCAACATGGATGGAATTAGAGACCCTCATACTGAGTGAAGTAAGTCAGAAAGAGAAAGACAAATACCGTATGATATCAATTATATCTGGAATCTAATATACTGCACAAATGAAACTTTCTACAGAGAAGAAAATCACGAACTTGGAAAGCAGACTTGTGGTTGCCAAGAGGGTGGGGGAGGGAGTGGGATGGTCTGGGAGTCTGGGGTTAATAGTTGTAGACTATTGCCTTTTGGATGGGAAAGCAAGGAGATCCTGCTGTATAGCACCAGGAACCATGTCTAATCACTTGTGATGAATCTATATATGTATGTGTAACCGGGTCACCATGCTGTACAGTTGGAAAATTGATAGAAAACTGTAAACCAGCTATAATGGAAAAATAAAAAAATAAAATAAAATATTTAAAAAGTCAAAATCAGAAATTTGAAAAAATAATAATAAAAAATTGCAAATGGGAGTTCCCGTCGTGGCGCAGCGGTTAACGAATCCGACTAGGAACCATGAGGTTGCGGGTTCGATCCCTGCCCTTGCTCAGTGGGTTAACGATCCGGTGTTGCCGTGAGCTGTGGTGAAGGTTGCAGACGCGGCTCGGATCCTGCGTTACTGTGGCTGCGGCGCAGGCCAGTGGCCACAGCTCCAATTAGACTCCTAGCCTGGGAACCTCCACATGCCCCGGGTGCGGCCATAAAATGACAAAAGGCAAAAAAAAAAAAATTGCAAATGAAAGAAAAAAAAAGGATGCGGTGTTGCCGTGAGCTGTGGTGTAGGTCGCAGATGCGGCTTAGACCTCGCATTGCTGTGGCTGTGGCGGAGGCTGGCAGCTGTAGCTCTGATTTGACCCCTAGCCTGGGAACCACCCCTATGCCACTGGTACAGCCCTAAAAAGAAAAAAAAAATGTGGATAGTATCTGACACAGAGTAAGTGCTCAAAAAACTGCTCATCCCTAAGGAAGCATAAGGAATAGAATTAAGGGAGATAAAGAATGACAGGTGGGGAAGGAGTGGTAGGCATGCCGGGTTCTTCACTGAGGAAAGGAAATGAGTTGAGTCTTAGAAGATGAATATGATTTTGGCAAAGAGAACTGTCCTGACTGCTCATGCCCTCCTCCTCCTTCTCCCTCCACTCCAAAGAGAGGTGAGAAAATCAGGGTCTCACCTCCCTAATTCCACACTCAGATCTCTGAATGACATTTGACACGTCCTTCAGCACCTGCCCTGAGTGAGCACTGCTGTCCCCGCAAAAGACTCCCCTTGAAGCCACAATGCCAGGTCCGTTTTCTCCAGGTGCTGTCCAGATGGAAAGCTGGGGCCAGGTCCACCTGGCACTGTAAGAATTATAGCAGATGTCTTTTGAAGTACTTGCCCAGGTAACAAACAAGAGCCATGACTGCATGTCTGACTTTGTGGTCCTTCCTTCCAGGCTGCAGCTGATTGGACCAGGATGGGCACCTGAACCCCTCAGAGCCAATCAGATCCTCTCCTAGAAGTTTGGACGTGGACCTGCCAAGCCCTGGGTTCTACCTCAAAACACGGCTGGCACTAGGGACACAATAAGGAGCCATAGGTGGTCCAGTGTCTGGAAAAGCAGAGAAAGCCCAGTCTGTGGAGACAGAAAGGTGAAGGCAACCAAAAAGGCACAGAGAATGGGTGCTTCCATTTCTCCTGGGCTACAGGTCCCGCCTCCCAGAAGCTAATGATTTTTCTGCTTCTCAGTTCCCAGGAATCCCTCGTGTCCTCGTAATAAACCCTTCTTTACTACCGAGGCTGCCTTGAGTGGGTTTCTGTATATAAGCAAAGACCTAATTAAAGACAGGGGAGAAGCTGGGAGCTGGAGACACAAAGATGAACCAGCCCTGCGCCTGCACCGGAAGACCTCAGCTTAATGGGAGAAAAGCAGGAAAAGGTGTAGACTCTGCAGGGATGGGGCTGAGGGAGGGAGGTCAACTCTGCCCAGGGGGGACCAGGAAGGGTCCTCAGAGGCTTCACAGCAAAGGTGGCAGCTGAGCTGGTTTTGAAGATTGAAGGACGTTCTCCAGGATGACAGAGCAGCGGTGATGAAGCATTACAAGCAGAGGGAACAGCAAGGGTAGAGGCACAGAGGTACAAAACAGCCTAATGCATGAGAGGGATGGGAGTTCAAAGGGTGGGGGTGGCAGCGAGCAGGGGAGATGAGGCTGGAGAGGCCATCCGTCCATTGGCAGCGGATCATAAAGGGCTTTGAATCCCATGCTAAGAAGCTGAGGCCTTTCTTGTCCGCAATGGGGAGCTATTGAAGTAGTTTAAGTAGCAGGGGATGACAAGGTCAGTTCTGAGCTTTAGAAAGATCACTCGGGGGCTGAACAGAGATGGGACTGGAGAAGGCAGGCCTGGAGGCGGGGAGGCGAGTTAGGATGCTGCGGCAGTGATTTAGCTACCCCTTTCATTCACAGAACGACTCACTGTTCACCTACTATGTGCTGAGGCCAGGGAAAATGGGATTCCTGACCCCACGGAGTCCACAGTCTAGCAAGAAAGAGACAAGGAAAAGCAAGTCAAGTGCGATGAGTGTCATGAAGAAGTACAAGATCCTATGGAGGTTTGGTGTTTAGTTTCCAGTTTAGGCTTCTCTGCAAAAATGATGCTGGTGCTGGTATCTGTCTGAAGGAGAGAAAAGAGGAGGGGGAGGGCATTGCAGGACGAGGGAACAGCACATATGAACGTCCAACAGCCGAGGGAGAGGGAGAATGGTACAGAAGATCCAAAAAGGTAGTTTGGCTTTTATTCCAAGAAGCCTTGGAAGGGTCTTAAGCAGGGAAATGACACAATCAAACGTTTATCTTTAGAAGATCACGCTGACTACAGTGCAAAGCACGAAAGGAAGCAGGGCAAGCACAGAAATGTAAGGAGACGAGTTGAGGAGGCTGTCACAGTGGTCCAGGGGAGAGCTGATGCTGGTCTGGCGGGGTGGGGGTGCGCAGGGAGGGAGATGACTGATGAACTCGGGAGAGATATTCGGAAGAACCAACAGGACTTGCTAAGTAAGGACTGGCTGTGGAATGTGGGGGGGGGAGGAGAGGGAGGTGTCCAGGAGAACTTCCAGCTTTCCAGCTTGAGCGAGTGGGTGGATGGTGGTGGCAGAGAAGAGCTAGGGACACTGGAGGCAGAGCAGGTGCCAGCAGGCGGAGCTGGGACCTAGTTTGGACCCGAGGCTGATCATGAGACATCTAAAAGTGGTCCAGGAAGTAGTCAGACCAGCAGGTCTTGAGCCCAGAAGAGATGTTAACGTCAAGTAATGAGATTACCCGGGAACGAGGGAAGAGTGGGCCATGCAGTGCAAAGAGAGGTAGGGGCAGCTCTGAGGAATCATGGCAGCAGCAGGGCCTGGGGGCAGAGTGGCCAGAAGCTCCGAGCTTGGAAAATCAGAACTGGGAAACCCAAAAGCTACTTCTCTCAGCCCTGGGAGGCGGAGGGCTTTGGCTCCACCTCTCCTGGCCAAGTAACACACCTGGGCTCAGGCACTTCCCAGGTGAAACAGCTCTTCCTCCCCCATACACCTCCTTCCTCCTCCACAAACTCAAGTTCTCCTTCGGACCCAGCTCTGGGAATGCCTCGTGCCAATGAAGACTTCCCTGGTCCAGGCATGTGCTCTCTCTCAAGTTCAACAACTGGGGTTTCCATCCCAGCTCTGCCACTTGATAGCTGCGTGACTTTGAACCTGAAACTCACTTGCCTTATCCATACAAGGGAAAAAATAATGGGCCTACCTCATAGGGCTGTTTGAAGAGGAACACGTAAAGTATTTCGCAGAGAACCTAGCACACAGTAAGCACTAAATAAATGTTACTATTATTAACATCCCACCCACCTTGGGACAGTTAGTCATGCCCTCCACCTTCTACCTCCTCCATCTGGGAACTGTCTGCAGGTCTGTGAAGCTCCCTGTCTCTTCCTATCCCAGCCCAATCTGTGCGGCTATATAATATGCAGGGCCCAGGGCTAAATGAAAAAGCAGGACCCCTTGTTCAAAATTATGAATAATTTCAAGGTGGGGACTGCCAAACATTAAACCAAGTGTGGGGTCCTTCGAAGAGCAGGTTGCACAGACCCTGGAACCCAGTCCTGTGCCCACCTGCAGCCAGCCTTGGGCCCGGGCATGGCCCTGAGCAGGTGTCAGCGCCACCTGCAAGGGAGTTAAAATGCCAGCTGACATTGCGATAGGGTTTTTTGATTTCCACCTGGGATTTCATTTTACCCTTGACATAAACAGATAACATCAACTCCCTTTTATAGCCAAGGATATTAAGTACAGACACCAGTGTGTTTTGTCGGAGGTTACCCACCTCATGAACCGCAGAGCTGGGATGTGAATCTAGGCCTGCCTGGCACCAAAGCCCCGCCTGCTGCCTTCTGGCTCCCTGGGGAGGTTGGGAGAACCTGGGCCCGGGGGAAGAACTTCGTGAACAAGGCACGGAGAGAGAAAGCCAGAGGGACGGGGACGGGCCCCTCCCTCCTGGGGTGAGCCACATAAACAACCCAGTCCCTGGGCACCCAGGCTGCCGCACAGGGAAGGGGTACGAGAGAGAGGGCAAAAGATCACTCCCAGAAAGGCTCTGCCTGATGGGCTGGAGATCCGAGCCCACACCGTCTGGAAATCAGACCTTCCCTCCTCCGCTTCAAACCTTTAAGAGCTGCCATTGGTTTCCGGATAATTCCCAAGTCTTTGGTATCCTGCTAGACAGTAGGGGAGGTTTGGCCTGGCTGTGCTGGCTCCTGCCCGCTCTCCCTACTGCTGCCACCAAACCCACCTACCACCACCACCACCCCAAACCTGTTCCTGCCATCACCGAGGCCTTAGCACACTCGGTTCCCTTCTTTGTTGCCTCCTCAACTCCTTGTCATTCCAGCCTCCTTGAATCCCTCCTCTCAACACACGTCACATGTGCAATCATCTGCCCGGAGCCATCTCCTGGTGATTATGCATGTTCCATGGAGGCAAGGGCTGCCCGACACACAGCTTAGTACATCAGGCATCTGAGCACATCATCCTGCAACAGAGGCAGGAGGGACCTGCACTTTCTCCTCTTCTCTCCACCTCCACCTCCCAACCCTGCTTTTCTTATCCGATGATCCTGAACTCAAGCTGTGAACTGCCCAGATTTGCAAAGAGAAAAGAATCATCACACAGCCTGACCCCTCGACCTGCCAGTCCTGGCTGGGTGCTGTACATCTGATTATGACACCTAATCCCCCAAGTACCTTCCAGGTAGGGGTGGGGGGTATAGGTGTAAATTATTCCTACTTTCCAGAGGAGTCTGAGACCTGAGGTGGTAACAGAGGCTGGGAGTGGAGCATAAGGGATTTGAACCCCGGGTCTGTCTGGTGCCCAAGAACCTGGAGTCTTCTCGGCTGCTGTGACTCACTGTTCTCAGCCAGCTCACCTCCAACCAGAGAGCAGTGGTTTCTAACCCGTGCCCTCAGTTCACACACAGCGCAGGCAGCTCAGCTCCTTTGTCGGCTCAGCAAAACACCAATGCCGGAGACAGCTCTGCTGTCAGCAAGAGGCCAGTGGAAAAGTCGCCCCTCCCCTGGGTCAACAAAATGCCATTCCCAGGGCAGCCAAATATTAATAGGGGAGACACTCTGACTGTCAGCAAGATGCTAGTACAGGAGGCATACCTTACACCCCAAGTCAGCAGAGGGCCAGTGGGAGAGACACTTCCCTATGTATAGCCCCCTCTGCATGTCATAGCTGTGCACGGACAGGGTTCTCCAAGGTGGTGCTCCCGGGGCGGGGTAGGGGGCGGCCATGGGGCTGGGCTGCTGCTGTTGCTGCCTGCAAGAGAGGGCTGCAGCCTGGGAGTGGGGCAGGCTCGGGTGAGAGTTCTCACATGGCACTAATGAAATCAACCACCAGCCTGCCCCTTCTTCCCCAGGGACCCTCCAGGCTCCAGCTGATGCAATGCCCAGGCCAGATAATTGTTTTTTTTTTCCCTCCTTAAAGGGCCAGCTGCTATTGCAGCTGCAGGCATCACCCAGACCCCTGACAGACCCCACAGAGCTGAGCAATTGGTTACAGACAGGGCAAGCCCAGAAAGTAGCAGCTCAGCCTTGGGCTCCGCAGAGTAAAATCCAATTACGTCCAGAGACTAGAAGTGTCTGTGAGCAAGAGGGGGAGGGAGAAGAGTTCAGGCAGAGACAGTGCCCGGCCCACTGAGACCGCATGCCCCGAGGGAAGGGACCTTGGTCCCTGCTGGGTCCTCAGCCCCTGGCTCCTGCCTGCCTGTCCCATCAGCTCCTTGGCACAGGGGTTGCTCCGGAGTTCAGCAGTTACCTACTGAGCTCCCCTGAGGGCCAGCCACAGGCTAAGCAGCTCAAATCCACCATTTCATTTACTCCTCCCAGCAGACCTAGAAGGTGGGTCTGCTTTAGCGAAGGAGGCTCAGAGAGGGGAAGTGACTTCCTCAATAGCGCATAGCTAGAAAGTGGCAGAGTCTGGGTTTAAAGCCAAGTTTGCCCGACTCTGGCTTCAAACCCTGCAGAGGGTTGGGTAGGTATCAAACCCCAGGGCTGGAGGTCCCTAAGCCGGGCAGCTGGCACAGAGGGTAGGGAAGAGTCTGTGGGCCCTAAACAGGCTCTGAAGGGCATGGAGTGTGGACTAGGACCCCTTCCACCGCCCCCCTCGCTCCCACGAGAGATGCCCCATTAGGCTGCCCACATGCCCCTGGGGACAGTTGGCAGCTGCCTGATTACAGGCTAATTGGTGGCTGGCAGCAACTGTGGGGCTGGGTAGTTAACCCCTTGGTGACCAGACCTAGCCCAGAAAGGCTCTCTCCCCATCATTTCAGGCCCCAATCTCAAGGATCCTAGACTTAAGAATCATCACCGGCAGAAGACAGGACCAAAGAGACAGCAGCCTTCCTCTCCACACTTAGACATCACCCCTGAGGTGGCGGGTGGGGTGGTGGTGGTAAACATTGACATTCACCCAGCATCCCCAACCTCCAAGGGCCACATCCAAACAGCCCCCCGGTGGCAGTGAAGCCACTGGCCCTGTTCTCTGGCCTCAGTATGGCATTGCCCACACCATCCAAGACCTCAGGAGCGATGGGCCTCCCCTGGGTTTCCAGGCCCAGGGTACTGGGAAGAAACCCACTCCTCAGGGATGAATTATCCAGAGAAGGTGATGAGGACGTGTCCAGGCAGCCTAGGGGCCAGCAGGTGAAGACAATCTCCCCTTGAATGAGAGGCTGCCCAGGCTGCCCACCAAGACTCATGCCAAGCCTCCCTGAACCCTGGACTTCCCAGCGGCGATTGACCAACTGCCTTTCTCAGCTTCACGGAGCACCCCCCACCCCCGCCCCCGCCAATCCTAGGGCTAGAGTGGGCATCATCCCTTTTCTTGGGTGGGTGGGTGGCAACACAATGGCATCTCATTGGGAAAAAAGAGTGGCCAGCTTCCCAACCAGGGCACAGGCAGGAGGGAGAAAGGCAGGCTGCCTTCCAGATCTCTTTCCAGGAGGGATTTTTAGCACTTTCCAAAAATGCCATGGAAGGCAAGGCAGGGAGGGGCCCCCAGGTGCTCTGAGCATCAGCAAAGAACTCAAGACTGGGGCCCTCTGCTCCATTTTCCGGGCTTCCCCAAACACCTAATGTTCCCTTCTCACACCTTAGCCCCCATGCCAGAGGCATCACACACACACACACACACACACACACACACACACACGCTGTGCTCCTCCCCCGGGTCCCCATACCCCCGCCCCAGACCCCGCACACTCAGATCCCTACGTGGCGCCTCACGACCAGAGACCCCTCCCCCGCCCCGTGGTCCCCGAGACCTCCGCAGCCCCCTCCTCACGTCCACTCCCGGGCGAGCAAGGCCTACAGACTTACCCAGAGGTGGGGCCGGGGGTCCAGACAGGGAGCGGTCTCCGCTGGCCAAGGCGGCTCTGCAAGGCGGGGCAGGTGCTGCCCCGGGACCCGCCCCGCGGACCCGGAGGTAGGCGCGGCCCAGTCCCAGGCGGGTGGCGGACTCCGAGGGGCACAGGCGCGGGGCGGGGACGGGCGGCGAGAGAGGCTCACGGGGGCATCGCCCGCCACCGGGCCGGGCAACTCAGCTCCGCCGGCCTACGCTGCCGGCTCCGCAGCCGCCACGGTCCTCAGCCGCCGCCGGGTGCAAAGCCCAAGACCCGGCTGGCGGGAGGCGAAGAGGGAGGCGGGGCCTGATGTGGGCGGGGCCTCTGGACGGGAGGGGCCAACGGAGGGGCGGGGCCATCGGTGGGGGCTGTGGCGGTGGGCGGGGCCTAAGGGAACCTGGAGGATCTGGGTTTGCCAGGTTGGGGCGACCTATGCTAATAAGGCCTGTAAGGGGCAGGGTAGGGAGGACGCCCTAAGCCTCTCCACTGTCTCCAGGCCCTCCTGCTCATGGTTGGCCCCGCTCTCCACCTCCACCACTGTCTGCTCTTCCTTCTCTCTGGGGGACCTCACTGAAAACACAGTACCCCTGTCACACCCTCTACCAGATCCAGGAATGTCAGATGATGAGAGAAGGGGAAAATGTCCTACAAACATCAAATCCAAGAGTTCCCTAGTGGCCTAGTGGTTAAGGACTAGGCTTTGTCACTGCTGTGGCTCGAGTTTGATCCCTGGCCCAGGAAACTTCTGCATGCCACAGGAATGGCCAAAAAATAAAAAATTCAAGTCCAATTTACAGATGAGAAAAGACTGGCCCAAGTGCCTGCTATAAAGAAAAACACTTTATGATGTCCCTTTCAGACAGAGGGTAAGGAAGTAGAGGGCCCTGCCCTGAATCCCAGGTTAACCTCCCCCGCCTCCTCTTTTCTCTTCTTCTAGAGCAGTGGTTTTCAACCTGGGGTGATTTTTGCCGCCCCCCCACCCCAACATTTGACAGTGTCTTGAGACATATTTGGTTTTCACTACTGGGGTTTGCCACTGCCATCTAGTTAGAAGAGAAGAGAGTTGCTGCTAGATATTCCCCAATGCACAGGACAGCCCCAAATGTCACTACTGCCAAGACTGAGAAGCCCTGCTCTAGCATCTAAATGCTTCCAGGCAAGCTCCCTGAGTCCTGGAGCTTGAGGAGGACACTGTATAAAGTCTCCCCAGGGTCATGCCTGCCCCCATCTTGCTCAGCTGATCATTTCCACTTCGGGACTCCAGTGTTCTTAATTCCACTCATTTACAGAGGAACAATATGACTACGGTTTGCCTTCCTAACTGTTTGCTGAAGACAGACAAGACAAGCAGTCTCCCTGCTGAGGACATGGATGGGGAGTGGAGAGCTGTGGGGGGAAAGGAAAATGATTAGGATTATTTAATTAAAAAAAAAAAGCCTCCCGAGGATAACTAGCTGTATCTTCTACATACCCCTCACCCCATCTCATTCCTTCTCACCTGGTCGGTGAGAAGGTTACACTGAGACCCAACAATCAGGAGAGTCTGAAGCTGGGTCTCACAGCTGGCCAGGTGGAGCAGGGACTTACAATTGTATTCGCTTAGTAACTAAACTTTTGTCATCATCTGACCTACATCAGGCCTAAAACTAAGACCCGTGCTGTAGAACAGTCGCTCTGGAGCAGCAAAGGGGATTAGATTGGGGGTGGGGGGGAAGATGGAGGCCAGGGAAGTAGCCAGAACAATGGTGGAGGTGAAGGATGGGGAGAGCAGAGACTGTGACGATGTGAAAGAGAAGGAAGGAATCGAGACTGCTCTGTGCTCCTCCCATGTACCCCATCACACAGACCTCTAAACCAGAGGCTCCCTTTGGAATCATGTCCCATTGTACATCATTTTAAAACTTGGAATTTTCCTCAGCAGAAATGTGCAGATGTACACTTCGCATATAATTTCAGGGACTCCAAAGAATCATATTGGCTTCCAGAAGGATTGGGTAGTGTTGATTCTTTTTTGTTTTGTTTTTGTCTTTCTGTCCTTTTTAGGGCCACACCCGCGGCATATGGAGTTTCCCAGGCTAGGGGTCCAATCAGAGCTGTAGCCGCCAGCCTATGCCACAGCCACAGCAATGCCAGATCCAAGCCGCATCTGCAACCTACACTACAGCTCACGGCAATGCCGGAGGCTTAACCTACTGAGCAAGTCCAGGGATTGAACCCTCAGCCTCATGGTTCCTAGTTGGATTCTTTTCTGCTGCACCACAACGGGAACTCTGGTAGTGTTGATTCTTAAGTGCATATAGAAGAATAAACATGCAGGGACCACCCCCCAAAAAAAAATCTAGAAAAAAGGAATGGAAAGGGATTTGCGTTACCTGGTATTAAACCATAAAGTCAACATATTTAAAGCAGTATGATACTGAAGCAGACCTAGAGGGATCAGTGGAAAAGATGGAGTACAGAAAAGGACACCATACGAGAGAATTCAGTATAGGACAAAGATGCTGCTTCAGATAAATGGGGGAAATATAGGCCTTCCAAGAAATGGGTGGAATAACAGGGAAGTAATTTGGAGAAATAAGAGAAAGCTGCGTCCTTACCCGACCCTAAAATAAATTCCAGGTGGAGCATGTATTTAAGTAATAACACCATAATGTACCAGAAGAAAACATGAATGAAAGTTTTGACAATCTGGAGGATGGAAAAGACTTTCTAAGCATGATGATACCTGGACACCAAAGGGAAAACATCAGTAAACCTGACTATAAAAGCTTCCTCAGAGAAGTGACTGTACTCAAGTTTGAAAGACAGATGACAAACTGGAAGGGATTCACCCCAGCTGCCCTCTGCTCTTGCACCCTCTGGCCTGCCATCCCCTCCCCCAAGCTGCGAAGGGCATAAGCATAATGAAGGGGTGGCAGTGGCTCTGAGAATCAAGGCCGAGTACAGAGCGGAGGCTCCTCCCCCGGCGCCCCGGCCAGCGCCCACCTGTTCCGGGGCTGGGAAGCCCCGGAAATCCCAGCCGGGCCATCTGGGTCCACAGCAGGTGCTTTAGCACAACGGAGCCGGAGTCCGCGCCAAGGCTGCTCACCACTTCCTTCGTGTGGCCACCCTGGGAACTGCGTTCCTCGGTTCAGCTCAAGCAGTTTCCCAGACTTAAGGAGGGAATATTTTTCTTAATACAAATAAGTTAAATTTTGGGGGAAGCAAACAATGTTGCAGGCATTGTGTTAAACAATCAACATAGAATACTTCCTTTGATCCTTAAAAGAATTCTTCTAGGTGGGTCCACTCTGTTATCATCTCCATTTGACAAGTGAGAAAACAGGATTTGAAAGAAGTGACTTGTCCAGTGTCTAAGTGGTGTCTTGGGATTCAAGGTCCGACTCCTAGGCTCACTCTTAATATAAGAAAGCTTAGTCCTGGGGGCATTCAATAAACAAAATTCTTAAGGTTAACCTTGAACCAGGCCTTATCCCAGGTGCTGGCAATTCAGAATTGAGGAAAACAGCCATCAGGAAAAAGAGGTAGAGAAACATTTTTGATACACTGAATCTTGGAAACATCAGAGAACATGTTAATCCCAGAATCTGAGAACGTGCATGTTTCTGTTGACTTGCTCCAGGGGCCCAGCCTGCCTCTTTCCTCTCAGATGCCCCCCACCTGGGGTTAAGGTACCAGTCACCTAAGGCCAAAAACCTGGGAGTCATTCTTTTTTTTTTCCGCCTTTTAGGGCCAAACCCGTAGCATAAGAGGTTTCCAGGCTAGGGGTAGAATTGGAGCTGTAGCTGCCGGCCCACATCACAGCCATGCCAGATCTGAGCCGTGTCTGTGACCCACACCACAGCTCATAGCAATGCCGGATCCTTAACCCATTGAGCGAGGCCAGGGATCGAACCCCCATCCCCATGGATGCTAGTCAGATTTGTTAACCACTGAGCCACGACGGGAACTCTGTGGAAGTCACTCTTGACTCTTCCCTTATCCTCACCTCCATCCAGGTAACTGTCAGAGCCTGCCCAATCTACCTCCTAAGTACTCCCCAAGTTCACTGTCTGCTTTCTGCCCCTGTGTGGGACCCCTCATCCAGATGGCCTTCCTCACTCTTTTTTTTTTTTTAGGTTTCTGGTTTGGGGAGGGTTTTGGCTACACCCAAAGTATGTGGAAATTCCTAGGCCAGGGACTAAACCCTCACCACAGCAGTGATCCAAGCCACTGCAGTGAGAACACTGGATCCTTAACCCCCTGTGCCATAAGGGATCTTCCCTTCCTCATTCTTGAATCCAGCTGCTGGCAGTGACTGGGTCTCACTACTTCCAAACTTTCACATAAAGAGAAGTCCTTCTAAAGCAAATCTGACCACATTCCCTCTCCTATTGAAAACTCTTTTCATTGATTGATTCAACAAATATCAAGCAAGCATTTGTTACATGGTGAGTACGGAGGACACAATGAGCAAAATATAGAATTTAAAGCTGATTGGGGAGGTTCCTGCTGTGGCTCAGCAGTAATGAACCCAACTAGTATCCATGAGGATGCAGGTTCAATCCCTGGCCTTGCTCAGTAGGTTAAGAATGCTGTGAGCTGTGGTGTAGGTCACAGGCACAGCTCAGATCTGGCGTTGCTGTGGCATAGGCCATCAGGTACAGCTCCGATTTGACCCCTAGCCTAGGAACTTCCATATGCTGTGGTTGCAGGCCTAAAAAGACCAAAAAAAAAAAAAAAAGCCGATTGAGCTAACAGACATCAGTCAAAAGACCACTCAACCCCTGCCACCAAAACAATGTATAATTACAAACTGGGATATGTGTCAAAGTGGGGGGGGTGCTGACCTAGTAAGGGAGGTCCTAGAATGCTCTCCCAAGGTACTCATCCAAAGTCTGAATAGCAGTCAACAAGATCAAAAAGTCAAAGATGGGGTAAGAGCTGATGCAAAAGCCCTGAAGGTGCTTCTCTGAGCCTCAGTTTCCTCGTTTGTATTTTGGGAGTATTTAGAGCTGTGGGGATTAAATGAGTTCATGTGTATAAAGCCTTAGAATAGGTGCTAGAACATAATAACTTTGCTGTAATTTTTAGCTATAATAATTATTATTGTTAATTTTTTTTAAAGGTGGAGAGACATTGGAAGCCTATCAGCAAAGAAGTTAATAAAGTAGCATTTTTTAAAGGTCACCCTGGCTGCAGGGGAAAGCATGGATCGGGACAAGGAAAGAGCAGTTTTGAGGGGTTTAATGAGGAGACTTCAGCAGGAGACCACTGAGAGCTATGAGACTTTTAAACTAACAAGGTAGAGGGGACTTGGAGAGCCGTTGTGATTTAGGTGGTAGAAATGACTAGCTTTGGTATTTGATCGGTGCCGAGATGTGGTGGGAGGTGGCAAGGGGCCTCCCCAACACTGTGGCCCTGGCAGCAGGGGCGGTGGGAGTGATGTTCGTCACCAGGTCAGGGGAGCTTAGAGGAGGACCAGGCCTGGGAAGGATGCTGAGTCCAGTTCCGGATGTGTTCAGATTCAGGTATGTTGGGGATGACAGGTTGCCAAGGAACTGATTACGTCCGGAGTTCAGAGGAGTAATTGTGGCTGGAGACATCAGATTGAAATTGTTGGCAAATATGTGAAAACTGGACCACCATCAACCCATCTGGAAAAGGTGGGAGGAAGAGGATAACTGGATGATTTTTAAGGTTCCTCCTGGTTCCAACACATGTAGGATTCCAAGTGTTCAGGTTGGTAGGACCCCAGAGACAAAAGAGAAAAAACCTGCATGTCCTGAAAGACCTGGCAGAGGCTCCTTGAAAGCTATCTGTTATTCTTACATCTGACTTTCTTTTCCTGAGCAGCTGCTATGAGCCACACGTTCTGCTGGAGATGGAAGGGTCAGAAGACTCAACCCCTGTCCTCAGGGAATTCATAGCCTGGTACAGAGACAGAGAGGCAAATGTCAATTCCGAAATAGGAACCCAGGTGCCCTAAGGCAAGCCTGGGAGACCAAGAAAAGTGCCGAAAGTCAGCACAAGAAAGCCGTGTGGGGAACCTGGACAGAGAGGGCTGTTCACGTGTTTTTTGTTTGTTTGTTTGTTTTTTCTTTTTTTCTGCCTTTCAGGGCCACACCCGCAGCATATGGAGGTTCCCAGGCTAGGGGTCCAATTGGAGCTACAGCTGCCGGCCTACACCACGGCCACAGCAACGCCAGATCTGCGCGGTGTCTGTGACCTACACCACAGCTCACGGCAATGCCGGATCGTTAACCCACTGAGCAAAGCCAGGGATCAAACCCGCAACCTCATGGTTCCTAGTCGGATATGTTAACTGCTGTGCCACGACGGGAACTCCTTGTGTGGTTATTTTTAAAGATTCTCGGGAGTTCCCGTGGTGGCACAGTGGAAACAAATCCAACTAGGAACTATGAGGTTGCGGGTTCGATCCCTGGCCTTGCTCAGTTGGTTAAGGATCCGGTGTTGCCATGAGCTGTGGTGTAGTCTGCAGATGCGGCTAGGATCCTGCGTTGCTGTGGCTGTGGAGTAGGCCAGCAGCTGTAGCTCCGATTAGATCCCTAGCCTGGGAACCTCCGAGTGCCGCGGTGCGGCCCCAAAATGACAAAAGACAAATAAATAAATAAATAAATATTCTCTTTACTCTCAATTTTTCACCTTTGGACTCTACCCATGTGGCCCGAGAGCCCATTTCAGGTACTGAGAACCAGGCAATAGTAGTTGCATCTCATAGGCTATGTTGATTTTGCCTTCTTCTAGATCCTTCTCCTCAAAGCTCTTCCTGCTTCATCTCTACCGTCTAAGGGTTTGGATGAGGGTGGGGCAAGAGAGGTGCCTAGGGGATGAATTTAGGTAGGTAGGCACTCTCTGGGAGGGGCATGCAACGTGCCCCCAGTTTTGTACTCTGCTCAGCCCAGTGCTGTGCACACCTGTGGCTCCTTCGGTGTACAGAGACCCTCCTCCCACTCACATCCTGCTCAATATCACCTCCTCCTGGCTGTCTGCTCTTCTCCCCCATCATCCCTCCCTCCGCCCTGAGCCCAGGTGGTCCTCTGTGCCCTAACAGCATGGCAAAGGTTTCACGGTGCAGTGGTTGGCAAAGCAAGACTTCGGCATCAGAGCCCTGCTGTGCTGTTTATTATCTGTGAACCGCTCTCTGAGCCAGTTTCCATGTGTGTCAAATGTGGTGCCAACTTCACAGGGGAGCTGTAAGGATTAAATGAGAAACTGCATGTGAAGTGATCAGCGGTGATTGGTACGGGGACTCAGTAAGTGGTAGCTATTATGACTTTGTTTATACTTCTTCTAAAGCACTCAGACACTGAAAGATATAATCTAATTATTTTCCTGCCTTTGTCTTCACTGTATCATAAGTTCCTCGGAGCAGGGAGGAGGAGGAGGAGAAGAGGATGGAAGGGGAAGGTCTTCATAGGTGATATTTAACAGGCATTAAGACTAGTCTGCTGCATAACTCGAGGAAAGAAATGACAAAGCCTACGGGAAAAGTTCTGGGCAGGAAATCTGGAGCCTTGGGCTCCAGTCACATGGTCCCAGGGATGGCACAGTGCCTGCCAGACTCACATCAATTTCAAAGCAAAAGCTGCCCAGACTACAAACCCAATAGGGGCTGTGCTTAGACCACTTTGCCCCCTCCAACCTCTAGATGTGGCAGATGAGGCCAGCGCAGAGCCAAGGGTTACCATCTCATAGATTAGCTGGTGACCTTTAACGAATGGCTCAGCACAACAGTCTGAGACAGGCTAATTAGAGGCTCTCTTGAATCGAGGGTCAGAGAGAAACTGTCAGGTGGCAGAGGGAAGTGAAGAAGGAAGGTCAGGGCCTAAAGCGCGCCTCAGGCAGTGAAGATGGGTGGGAGCTGAGATAAGAAGCAGAGACCAAGAGGAGAGGAAACGGCAGCCTGGTGGGAGGGAGAGGAAGAGAAGCAGTGCTGTGCAGAGACTGGAAGGGTGAGAGGGGAGGGAGAATGAACAGAGCAAGGAGTAGACCTAGAGCTGCCTCTGCCTGCTGGCATTGTCAGTGCCAGTCCTTACAAGAAACTCCTTTATATGTGAGCTAGTTTGGGTAGGTTTCTGTTCCTTGCAGCCGATGAGTCTGACTCTACTTGTTATCTTGGCAAGTCCCTGCCCCTCCCTGAGCCTCGCTTTGACTAGACTTTCCCTAAGGTCTTCCCTGGGTCAGTGCTCTCTTTGAACATGACATAGCGAGAATGGTTTTTTTGGTTATGGGCCACAGAGCTCAGGGCTTGGTACAGAGTGTCCATGACATCCTGGCTCCCCACATAGCTTGGTGGCTGGTTAAAGAGCCTGTAGGAGGATCCAGCACATACCTGGCTTTGAACCTGAACCTCCCCCTTCCGTTGCTTCCTTTGTTGGATCACAAAGGAACTGAGGAAATAGGGTTGGTATATCTCCAGTGTCTTTTGGGTTCCGAATGCCCTACCGGCCCCCTTAACACTTTTCTGGACTCATGTCAGCATTTCAGAGGATTCTAGTGCCAGGTCTGCTCCAAAGAAAGTGCCACTTCGGGAAGAATTTGAACAAAGAAAGTTTCCTTTTTTGGTATTAAGATTTCCTGTCTTCCAGCTGTTTGACTCTCAGCCTGTGCCCTGCCTTCAAACCTCTAAGCTAACAACTGTGTTGATAATAATACTTCGTTGCTTTTGTACTGCGTTTTGAACTTTTCGGGGCATTTTTTATGCTTGTTATTTTATTTGATACTCACAGAAACCCAGGGAGGATGGGTGAATGGGGGGTAGAGGGTAATACCCATCATTTCTCCCATGCCATCCATCTTTTTTTTTTTTTTTGGCCACACCCACCGCACGCAGAAGTTCCTGGGCTGCAGATCAAACCCATACCACAGCAGTGACCCAGGCCATAGCAGTGACAACACCAGATCCTTAACTCACTGAGCCACTAGGGAACTCCCCATCCATCCTTTTAAAACAATTTATTTTTTAATTAATTAATTAATTTATTTATTTTTGGTTGCACCCATAGCATGTGGGAGTTCCCAGGCCAGGGATCAAATCTGGGACACAGATGTGACAACACTGGATCCCTAACAGGCTAGGCCACCAGTGAACGCCTAAAATAATTTAATTTTTTTTTTTTTTTGTCTTTTTAGGGCTGTACCCGCGGCATATAGAAGTTCCAGGCTAGGGGTCAAATCAGCGCTGTAGCTGCCGGCCTACACCACAGCCACAGCAATGCCAGATGTGAGCCTTGTCTGCCATCTACAGCACAGCTCACGGCAAAGCCAAATCCATAACCCACTGAGCTAGGTCAGGGATCGAACCTGCATCCTCATGGATAATTGTCGGGTTTGTTACCACTGAGTCATGATGGGAACTCCCTATTTCAAGAGAATTTAGAAAATTATCCCTCTGCTCTTTTTAAAACAGATGGAAATGTTGAGATTGAGCTTAAGTGATCTGCCCCAAATCACAGAGCAAGTTAATGGCTGAGTTGGATCTAGATTTCCAATCATGGATCATACTTAAGCAGGACTTGCCTAACATCTTGCAAGGCACTACTGACTGTGGCAAAGGCCCTCTGAGAGAAGTGGTGTTCTTGGCACTGCTTCCCCTTTGAAGTTTCCAGGAGTTGTCCACAATCTTACTTCTCCAGTCCCTCAAGAGACTTGGCAACCCTGCAGGTGCCTGTGTAGCAACAGGAGCCCACAGGTTAGACTTAAGGATTTAGTAACAGTTCCTATGGTACTGGCCAGGATAAATGCTATTGGAAGAGTTGTTTTTCTTGTTTTGGTTGCACAGATCTTGGGGGAAGGTAAGACAGGCAGGATTGAGAGCCATAGTTTATCCCTCCATCAGCTTCTTTGAAAAAGATGCGAGGAGTTCACATTGTGGCTCAGTGGTAACGTGACTAGTATCCAGGAAGATTTGGGTTTCATCCCTGGCCTCACTCAGTGAGTTAAAGATCTGGCACTGCCATGGGCTATGGTATAGGTTGCAGATGCAGCTTGGATCCTGCATTGCTCTGGCTGTGGTGCAGGCCGGCAGCTGCAGCTCTGATTTGACCCCTAACCTGGGAACTTCTATACGCTGCAAGTGCGGCCCTAAAAAGAAAAGAGAGAGAGAGAGAGAGAGAGAGAGAGAAAGAGAGGAAATGCAGAAGTCCTAGTCCTTGTGCTCCCTCCCTTCCTAAACTCTACTCTGCAGCAAGGGACCCCTTTCCTGGACCATCCATTTTGGACCCCCTTGCCAACTATGCTCATTGCTGCATTCCCACCCCATCATTCCAGAGCCCATCCTTCCAGCCACTGTGCGGAGCCAGGTTATCTTGAGAGGCAGGCAGTAAGTTCTCCATCACTTAGCTCTAATAGTTAGGGGACGATGAGGAAGCAAAAGGAGTAAGAGGCTTTCTCTGGGCTTTCTCTAGGTTCTCCCTTGTTTCTGTCCCAGCACCCAGCAGAGAGCTTAGTGTGCTGCTCTTGTGGCATCACCCAGCTTGACAACTGCAAACAGCACACCTGGGAAGTTAG
The DNA here is from genome assembly GCA_004024745.2 of Catagonus wagneri. Lineage (NCBI taxonomy): Eukaryota > Metazoa > Chordata > Mammalia > Artiodactyla > Tayassuidae > Catagonus > Catagonus wagneri. Next base: position 32,873,566 of record PVHT020000066.1, on the reverse strand, counting down.
TCATGGCAGTCAGCTAATGGCCAGTGTGAAGACAAGAAAATGGAACATGTGCTTTGAAGTTCAAACAGAAGTAATTTATTTCAGAGAACCGGTTAGAAATGTGTTGGCTTAAAGGAGCAAAAGGGTAAGGTGGGGCCAACCAGAGATTAGGAGCTTGCAGGAAGCTTCCACCACCCCTAGGCCTGTAGGATCCAATGGAAGGGTGTTACTAGATCCAGAAATGCACTTGCTGCTTACACAAGTGGAATTTTGCTTTTGAAATTATGCTGCTAACAGAACTTCCAGGGGTCACTGGAGCCTGCAGCTACCCACTGCTGCTCCTCTTCCAGGAAACACTGATGGTTCCTGAGCCCATAACCACCAGCTGCTGCCAGAGACTCCAGCAGATGCAGAAAGAAAACAGCTTCGCCTCTTATCTAGCCGGTCCATCTCGAGCTGTCCAATTTCCCACCTGTACTTCCCATTGGCTGAATCTGATAGGAAGCCAGTTAACAAGGGGAGCCTGAGGAATGTAGTTTTTAGGGCACCTCAGGGCCCGGCACTCCAGTACAAAGCAGAGCATGGAAAGGCTAGAGTAGAGCTTAGAGCAAACAGGGAAATGACTGGCACAAACGCTATTGAAACTCACACCTAAGTTTGGCACCTCAAAAGCTGTATGTATCGGACACTAGTTGATTACCTCATTTCTCCATTTCCCCCTTTCTGACAGCCCCTGATTTCCTTTCCAGGACCCCTGTGTTTCCAAGAAGCTGATTCCATTAGGGAAGGAGAGGTCTGAGCCAGATCATCCCACTGGCCAGAAGGATTGGTTCAGGGTGGTCATATGAACTCAGCCTGTCCAAACAGAGTGAATCTCAGGAATTTCGTCTTAGGAAGAAAGAGTAACCCTGTAGACTAGGAGATTAATATTTAGGCAAAGGTGGAACCCAATGCTGTAGCCGCTGCTCAGGAAGCTCTGGCATACTTGATCAGGCTCATACCCCTCAGCGTGCCTAGTACTGGTCACAAAGCAAGACTAATTTACAAGCATCACAGAAAACTCTAAACAGAAAGTTCTAGGAATGTGCCACTCTTCCATGGTCATATCCTGTAACAGTGGCTTTAAAATATGAGAATACTTAATTTACAAAATTCCCCTTGGGTCTCTCAAAACTAAAACAGGAGTTCCCACTGTAGCTCAGTGGTAACCTGACTAGTATCTATGAGGACGAGGGTTTGATCCCCGGCCCCGCTCAGTGGGTTAAGGATCCGGCGTTGCCTCGAGCTGCAGTGTAGGTCGCAGACAAGGCTCAGATCCCATGCTGCCGTGGCTGTGGTATAGGCCAGCAGCCGCAGCTGATTCGACCTCTAGGCTGGGAAACTTTATATGCCACTGGCGCAGCCCTAAAAAGACAAAACAAACAAGCAAAAAAAACCCCACCAAAGCAACAAATAAAAAGCTCCTCTTGCCTCCATTCCAGCTCCTTGAGTCAAAGCAGAGTAGATATAGTTGAATGGGACAGGAAGCAGAAGGGTGGTCTAGAGGTGAAGTCTGTAGAAGGAGAGGACCTTATCAGGAAGGCAAGGAGTGGAGGTAGAAGGAAGCAGTCATCACGATTTAATCATTGTACAGAAATCAGAGCTGAATTTCAATCCCCAGGACTGCCTTCCTTCAACTCCTGTTTGGACAATCCTGCTCCCTGCTTCTCAGATCTTTGCTGGACTCTGGAGTCAGGTGAGCTCAAGTTCAACTCTGACCCTGCTGTTTCTGAGCAGACTAATTTTGGATACATTACATCTCTTCTTTAAGTTCCCTCATCTATAAATTCAGTCTAATAAAACCTATTTCACCAAGTGGGATTAAGGATTAAGTGAGATCAACATATGTTAGCTCATTATCATCAAGGCTTTCCCTGATCATTATGCAAAGCCTTACTCCCCCACTAGTAATCATTACCACTGTGACCACCTGTTGAGCAATCCTTCTGTGCCAGGCAATATGCTAGGGACCTTGCAAGCAGGGTTTCCAAGCCAGAAAGGATTCCCTGGCACCTTCTCACTGCAGAATTTTCTCCTTCTGATAACTTAATTAATATTTTTCGAGTGTCTACCTTGCACCAGGGAGTGGACTTGCTTACTTGCATGCATTCATTCCACAGATGTTAATTAAATACCTACTATGGTGTCAGGAATTTCCTCGGTGATGGGAATACCAAGATGAGCAAGGCCTTGAACCCTGAAGGGCACACAATCTAGTCACACAGTTAAATGCTACGTAATGAGGGTATTTTATAAAGGGTTCTTTTCTTCTAGCTTCCTTAGGGTTCCATACGCCATGGCTATTTCTGATTCTGTTTTTCTAGCTTGACCTTTGAGCTCTAACTTCAGGACATTCCTTTGAGTTCTCAGCTCCCCACGTGACCATCAGGGTTAAGAGAAAATTTATGTGTTCCCTATCTTTCTCTGCCTGGGATCCCACTCCAGAGAGAAGATACTTAACAGATGTCCAAAAGACAGGTAAATTGCTGGTCTGGCTCTCAACCAATGATACTTTGAACAATTCTTTGGGTTAATTCACTCACAGTCTCCTAATTGCCAAATCCAACTGACTTTTTGTCCCTTTGCAGCTCTTTTGCCCCTTGTTTCTCTTTTTGGTATCATTATATTGTTTACTGTTCTTTGCCACTTTCATCTCTGCAGCTCAGAGGGGTTATGTAACCTGTTCAATTTCTTTTTTTAACTGCACCTGTGGTATGTGGAAGTTCTCGAGCCAGAGACTCAACCTGTGCCACAGCTGTGACTTGAGCTGCTGCAGTGACAACGCTCAATCCTTAACCCACTGTGCCACAAGGGAATGCCCATAATGTATCCACGTTATAAGAAGAGTTGAGACTTGAACCTAGATTGCACTGACTCCAGAGCACATGCTGTAGCCAACACGCTGTCTTCCCAAGCAGACCAACTGTCCAGTAGGTAGTCATTACCTGCATATAGTTATTCAGATTTAAATTAAAACAAAAGGAAGTAAAAAAAACTCAGTTGCTCAGTCGCATTAGGTGTCCTCAGGTGCTAAGTAGCCACATGTGGCTGGTGGTTACTGTATTGAATAGCACAGATATAAAACATCTCCATCATTGTAGAAATGTCTATTGGATAGCTCTAGTTTAGATATAGGATAGCACTGGGTTACATAGGGTTCTGTCCCCGACTCCTTCACTTTACTCTCTCCCCCCTTATTTACTCTCAGGGTGGGGGCAGCCATTGTTTTGTCTGCCCAACTCTCTAATCCCACTCTTCTGGAAGTGTTACTTTAGCCCTACTTGCTATCATACCTTCATTCACAGGGTTAATATTGGCTACATCCATGTGCATGCATGACTCTATGCCCTCACAATAATGTCGATTGGCTCAGGGACAGACATCTGGCTAAAGTTAGTCCAAGCAACAGCTCTTTCTCCCAAGTATTTGAAATTGAGCCTAAAAGTGTAGTTACCTGACTGATCTCTTGAATGGAGGTGACCTGGCATCCATGGGTGACCACATTTTCTTTGATTTGGATTGGGAAAACTGCTCTGCACGGAGAAAAGGAAATGGCAAAACGTTATACGTATTGGGGAGAGATGGACCTAGGAGTCCAAAGGATGTCAGGGCTGTGTGTCCCTCTCTCTAAGCTCTGCCTTCCTCTGTGAGGCCTGCATGCTCAGGCAGGCTCACTCCGTAAAGCTGAAATGAAAGCCACATACAGATCTTTATTGCTCAAGACCTATGGAAGAAAAATCTCTTCTCTCCTGTATATATATTTCACAACTTTAGGAAGGCTTTGCTTAGGTTAGTTTGGGTCATGTGCCCGTCTGTTCAGAAACTGTGATCTGGGGGAGTTCCCATCGTGGTGCAGTGGAAACAAATCTGACTAGGAACCATGAGGTTGTTGGTTCGATCCCTGGCCTCTCCCAGTGGATTAAGGATCTGGCGTTGCCGTCAGCTGTGGTGTAGGTTACAGATGTTTTCAGATCTGGTGTTGCTGTGGCTGTGGCTGTGGCTGTGGCCGGAGGCTGTAGCTCCAATTTGACCCTTAGACTGGGAACCTCCATATGCCACGGGTGCGGCCCTGAAAAGCAAAAAAAAAAAAAGCAAAAAAAAAAAGAAAAAAAAAGAAAAGAAACTGTAATCTGTCTTAGCAAAGGTTCCCAGAAAACAAAGCCTGAAGAAGGATTAATTGCTAAAGCTTTCTATGGGATGCACAGTCTTAGGGCAATGAGGATGAGGGTATAGGGGAAGCAGGAGAAGATGGGAAGCAACGCAAGGAAATGTTTGCTGCTACTTCTTTACCCAAGCTGTGAAGAGACAAATCAAGTCTCTGGACAGATCTACCTACCTGGCTTATAGACAGGTTGTACAGAGACATTGTACCTTGAAACAGTCTATCAGAGGAAGGAAGAGAGAATGGATTTTTCTCCCATTACTCCGAAGCTCCATAGTTTGTGGAGTTCCCACTGTGGCACAGTGGGTTAAGGATCTGGTGTCAGCTCAAGTCACAGCTGTGGCTCAGACCTGATCCCTGGCCAGGCAACTGCAATACCCCATAGGTGCGGCCATTAAAAAAAAAAAAATCCGTTTGCCCATGGGCAATGAAACTCCCCTATGGCAGTTTAACTCCTTGTGGGCAGTTAAATCTCCTGTGGGCATTGTAATCTCCCCAGAGCTTACAATGTCCCTCTTGCAATTCAAACTCTGCTTGTCCAAACCTGAAGTTAGGACTTCTCCATACACTGAAGAAATCCAGAAGCCTTCACTGGAGACCACAATCCTCTCAGATGTGAAATCTTGGGGTTATACTAAGCAACTTCTAGGTTGCTTCATAGGTCCCATCAGCACCTGCTTAGGAAGCCAGACCTCATGCTCTGTTAGGTGGTGTGTCATTAGGGTCTGGAAGCTGTGGAAAAAGCCAGAGAATTCGTGTTTCCAACGAATTGGCCGCAGGCAGTGCAACTTTGCGGCCTCACTCAGAGTTGGCCTGCCATGTCTGTGGTTGAGGTGGGCTGAGTAGCTAACGGCCTGGGAGCCACAAGATGTGGAGAGACTCTGAGGAGGTGCTGGGCCATGATGTGGGGATCATTCTGATCGGGCAGACCGGGTTATTTGCTTGCCCCTATGGCTGATGGGTATAAAAGAGGCACCATCATCTCATCCTCCCTCATGTCAGTTCAGATCCTCAGAAAACAGACAGGGTTAAATATAAGACATTTATTATGGAAACACCTGCGAAAGAAAATGGGGTCAGGAACTGGGAGAGACCAAAAGAGGACCGTCAACACTGAGGGAGGTCTGACTTGAAGAGAAGAAGAGAGAAGGCAGGAAGCACCTTAGACTGCAGCGAAGCTCCACGGAGAGGTTGCACGTCATTGAGGAGTCCCTGAGCCAAAGTCATCCACTGGAGGAGTGCCACTGTCCCTGACTTAGTCAGTGGCCACGAGGAGCTTGTGGGAAGTGAGGCCTGGGCCCGAAGGGCAATGGATTTCAGAGCTCAGCAGCTGGGCTGCAACAGAGGGTCATTACCATTGGAAAGGGCAAGGGTGATGAGCAGGCAAGACAAGTGTCCACCCCAGAGATTACATGGTCCCACCTTGTTTTTTCTTTCTTCTTTTTTTTTTTACTTTTTAGGGCCACACACGTGGCACGGGGAGGTTCCCAGGCTAGGGGTTGAATCAGAGCTACAGCTGCTGGCCTACGCCACTGCCACGGCAATGTGGGATCTGAGCTGCATCTGTGACCTATCCCACAACTCACGGCAATGCTGGATCCTTAACCCACTGAGCGAGGCCAGGGATCGAACCCGCAACCTCATGGTTCCTAGTCAGGTTCATTAAACATGAAGGAAACTCCCCGAAGTCCCACTTGTAATTTAAACTCTACTTGTTCAAACCTGAAGTAAAGACGCCTCCATAACCTGGAAAAGCCCAGAGGTATTCATCTGGAGACCACCATCCTGTCAGGTGTGAAATATAGGGGTCATACTAAACACCTTCGTTTCCCCTGCTCCCTACTCCCGCAACAACCAATCAATAGTCAAGTCCTTCCTATCCTGTGTGGAAAATATCACCTCTGCTTTGGTATCCTCTTCCCTCCATTCTCATTACTACTGACATGCTCAGGCTTTCATTACACCCTGTCTGATGCATTATGGAAGTCTCCAACTGATCATTCTGCAACACTATTACATCCTGTTAACACTGCCAGGTAGTCTTTAAACACAGTTTTGACCATATGACTCCCCTTTGTAAAAATTTCTATCACTGAGAATGGTGTAGCTGCTGTGGAAAACAGTATTGTGGTTCCTCGAAAACTCAAACATTGAAGAATTCCTCATACAATAAAGCAATTTCACTCCTGGGTATATACCCCCAAAGAATTAATGGAAAGCAGGGTCTCAGATATGTGTACACCAAAGTTCACAGCATGATTCACAATAGGCAAAGGATGGAAACAACCCATCGATGGATGAATGGATAAACAAAATGTGCCACAAACACACAACGGAATACTATATTCAGCAATAAATAGAAACAAACGTTTGGTACCTGCCATGTCATGGATGAACACATTATGCTGTGAAATATGCCAGACACAAAGGTACAAATATGGCATAATTCTGTTTATGTTTTATACCCAGAATAGGCAAATTCAAAGGGAAATAATAGAAAAGTGGGAGCGGAGGTTGGGGAGTTATCGTTTAATGAGTAGAGCGTTTCAATATGGGATGATGAAAAAATTTTGGAGACAGTAATGATGGTTGCACAACAATGTGAATATACTCAATGTCAATGAACTTAAAAGTGGTTAAAAATGGGGTTCCCGTTGTAGCTCAGCAGAAATGAATCTGACTAGCATCCATGAGGTCGCAGGTTCAATCCCTGGCCTCACTTGGTGCGTTAAAGATCCAGTGGTGCCATGAGCTGTGGTTCAGGTTGTAGGCCTGGCTCGGATCCTGCGTTGCTGTGGCTGTGGTGTAGGTCAGCGGCTACAGCTCTGATTTGACCCCTAGCCTGGGAACCACCATATGCTGCAGGTGCGGCACTTAAAAAAAGAAAAAAAAGGTGGTTCAAATGGTAAAGCAAAATAGAAACAAACTCCCACCACGAACTCTCTTTAGCAAAAAATAAAACCCAAGAGCCTTAATCTGACTACCATGTACTTTTACAGATGGTTCTTCTTCCTTTTCCTCTTATTCTGTATTTCTTCCATCAATCCTCTGCTTCCTATATTTGCTCTAGCAGCCACCTACACATGGCATGCTCTTCCCCTAATTCTGTTCATTTTCCAAATGTCACATTGGAAATGTCACCTCACAAATCTTGCCTGAACTCTTTCCACTATTTCACACTAAGTGGAAGTAAACTCTCCCTTTTTGAACTCCCACAGCATGTGAATTACATCTTTCTTTAGCACTTACTGCTCTTCTTTGAGGTCAAAGAAGGCACACAATGAGACCCAGGAGCATAGCTTAAGGTGTTCCAGGAGTCTGTCTAAACCAGCCTCTCCTCATAGTTCTACAACTTTAAGGAATTTACCATCATCCCAGAACTGCTCCTCAGCCTTGCAAATTCAGAAGCCTGATTCTGTAAAAAGCACAGAGTGGAACTATCTCCCAAGGAAGCTCTCATATTCACTAAGTTCCCCAAAACTGATGGCTACATAAACCAGAATCCAAAAGATTAATTTACAATGAAAGATGCACTTATCAAAGGAACTGGGATCTTTTCGGTGGCAGATCACTAAATTCTGTCCCTACAGGCAAGACGTTTGCTGGGTGAGCATGGAATCACGTCAGGAAAGCACACTGATCTGAGGCAGCTTGAGATATCCCCACCCACTGCAGGGATGACATAGATAAGGAAATCTTTTTTTTTTTTTTTTTTTTTACATTATACCCAGCTGTACAGCATGGTGACAGGGTTACACATCACAAGTGGTTAGACATAGTTCCCAGTGCTATACAGTGGTATCTTCTTGCTTTTCCAGCCCAGATAAGGAAGTCTTAATGCCTAGGTCTGCTTGACTAAGCCAGGGTTTAGAGGGACAATGCTAATGCTTGCCTCTGTGACTGCCTTGTCATGGTTGTTTAAACCCCTTGGTTCACAGAATCTCTCTCTAAATAGGATACTGAACTTGGTCAACAAACATTACCATCTCATCTGCTTGGAGATTCATATGAACTAACTCAGAGTTGCTTTTTTTTTTCTTCTTTTTTCTTTTTCAGGCCACACTTGTGGCTTATGGAAGTTCCCAAGCTAGCGGTCCAATTGGAGCTACAGCTGCTGGCCACACCCACAGCCACAGCCACAGCCACAGCTGCTAAATCTGAGTCTCATCTGTGACCTACACCATGGCTCAGAGCAATGCCAGATCCCCAACCCACTGAGTGAGGCCAGGGATCAAACCCGCATCCTCGTGGATGCTAGCTGGATTCATTTCTGCTGTGCCACAAGGGGAACTCCTGGGTTTGTTTTTTGACCATGCTTCTAGATAAGCTCTTGGCCAGCCCTACAGATAGCTAATTTCAGAACTGTATTTGCCAGTTTAGGCTAGCTAAGTTATGCTTCAGTAGCAAACAACTAAAACAACCTCAGTGGCTTATAACAAAGTTTTCCTTTTTTTTTTGCTTTTTAGGGCCACACCCGAGTCATATGGAAGTTCCCAGGCTAGGGGCCAAATCAGAGCTACAGCAGTTGGCTTATGTCACAGCCACAGCAACACAGGATCTGAGCCGCATCTGCAACCTACACCGCAGCTCAGGGCAACACTGGATCTCTGACTCACTGAGCCAGGCCAGGGATTGAACCCACATCCTCATGGATATTAGTTGGATTTGTGGCCACTGAGCCACAATGGGAACTCCCAAAGTTTTATTTCTTATTCATATCACCTTACACATCATGTGTGCCAGCTATGGCTCTACACACATTCATTCTGGGACCAAAGCTAGAAAAGCAGCTCTATTTGGAACATGCTCCTTTCATGGCAGAGGAAAAATATGGTGGAATCATGAGACAGCCCATACACTTCTGCTCAGAAGTGGCTCAAGCTACTTCTACTCACATTTCATTGACCAAAACAAAGCCAAGCTTGATGACATTAGGGTGAGAAATATAAGCTCCCGGGGCAGACCAGATAGGGAAGGTTTTAGAAAAGGAGAGGCAGAGAATATTGATAACCATAGTTTACAGTAAAGACTAATATTCAACTTGTATGGGAGTTCCTGTAGTGGCTCAGTGGTTAACGAATCTGACTAGGAACCATGAGGTTGCATGTTCGAGCCCTGGCCTTGCTCAGTGGGTTAAGGCTCCGGCGTTGCCGTGAGCTGTGGTGTAGGTTGCAGACGCGGCTTGGATTCCACATTGCTGTGGCTGTGGCGAAGGCTGCCAGCTACAGCTCCTGTTAGACCCCTAGCCTGGGAACCTCCATATGCCACGGGTGTGGCCCAAATAAGTCAAAAAGACAAAAAAAAAAATTCAACTTTTATGTATTAGTGTGACCTTACCGGTTATAATATTGACTATTAAAACTTTGAAATATTTTCGTACTAGCTTGTAAATGGCTGCTGTTCCAAGTCTTCTTACAACTACCCTCCCCTGGGATTTACTGCTCACCAACTAGGAACTGAAGGGTTAACCTCTGGCGCAGAAGGATATCTCCAGGACCCTTCCAGACTTCATATCTGGTAGATCAGTGCTTGAGCACTACCAGACGTTAAATACCTTTACTATCACCCTTGGCTAATTTCTTTTAATATATAAATTTTTATTAGTTTAATTCTGAGGGCAACCTGACTTCCAGGCTCTTTGAGGAAAACTGACTGCAGCTTCTATATACCGTCAATACTCAATTATAATGATCACTAATAAAACTAATCTGTGCTGCTTCCTACACATTTTTACTTCGCTTTTACAAACATAACTGTGTTGCTTCCTGCACATTTTTCTTTTTCAAAAGCAGAGTACACGCAATAATTGCTAAATAAATATTTGTAGAGATTTAGGTAGCATTTTTTCCATTTGCTAAGCTTATCTATCTCAACATACTATTTCTTTTTTGTTTGTTTTTTTGGTTCTTTTATATATATATATATATATATATATATATTTTAATGGCCACACCTGTGACATATGGAAGTTCTCAGGCTATAGGGTCAAATATGAGCTGTAGCTGCCGGCCTATGCCACAGCCTCAGCCATGCCAGATCCGAGCTGCATCTGTAACCTACACTACAGCTCACAGCATCACTGGATCCTTAACCCACTGAGCAAGGCCAGGCATTAAACCCATGACCACATGGATATTAGTCGGATGTATTACTGCTGAGCCACAAGGGGAACTCCAGCATGACTATTTCTTATTTTAAGTCTGTTCTTCATTTTTTATGCTATTTCTCATGTCTGAAAATATCGTTACCACTAACTTCTTCACAACGCTTTTGCAATTTACTTACACTCTCCCTTACATAATTTCATTCAGTCTCCACAACACTCCCAGGAGGTAGGAATTAGATCATTTTACAGATGAAGAAATCTGAGACTCGGTGAAGTCAGGTGTCTTATAACTAGTTAGGTTTTGTTCATTCACTCATCAAATATTTATTGAGTGCCTGAAGTAAGATTTATTAAGGTTAGAGTTGAAAACAATGTTCCTGAATTCAAGTCAAGGGTTTATTCCGCTATACTCTACTACTTTATCACCAGGGTCATAAACCCAAAGGAAGGAAATAACAACAGTGTATTGATTTTATTGCTGAGGACTCCTGCATGAGTGGCTCCTCAGAGGCTCCAAGATCATTTGTAAAATTCATGGTAACCACCAGCAGGAGCAGTCTCATTTCTCCCTGTGTTTGCTATCTAACACAAACGGTCTGATTGTAGATAATTCCATTCAAACATATTTGATGGAATTTTAGCTAAAGGTCTGGGAGCTATTCATATTGAGTTTTGATACTTTAGCTCTGGAGACTTGATCAAGTTATTTAACCCTTCTGCGCTTCATTTATATCACCTGCAAAACGTAAATAATGCTGGAGTTCCCTTCGTGGCTCAGTGGTTAACGAATCCGACTAAGAACCATGAGGTTGCGGGTTCGATCCCTGGCCTTGCTCAATGGGTTAAGGATCCGGCGTTGCCGTGAGCTGTGGTGCAGGTTGCAGACGCGGCTTGGATCCCGCGTTGCTGTGGCTGTGGCGAAGGCCGACAGCTACAGCTCCTGTTAAGACTCCTAG
>PVHT020000066.1:32818058-32861324 GCA_004024745.2 Catagonus wagneri | reverse complement strand
AAAAAAAAAAAAAAAAAAAAAGCAAAAAGAAATAATAATCACTCAGTAGTTGTGAAGATTAAAGAGATAAAGTACGAAAAAGTTGTAATGCTCACTGCAGTTTCAGCCCTGCTGAGGTAAAGTTACAAGCTGACCATTCTTGGGAAGTGCTAGTCTTTATGTTGGAATATATCATTTCAGTTTTGGTGTTCAATCCCCTTTTATGGTACTGGTAGCTGTCTTCTTTAATGGCACCCTTAATCTTACATTCCCATGTTGCCCTCCATCCCTCAGCTGCTTCCTCTCAAATTAAAAAAAAAAAACCTACAGTAACTACTTATTCCCTAAAATTCAAAGGTGTGCGCACCACAACACAGTTCCCCAATGACAGCTCACCCTATGGAGGCCACAGCGCAAACGCCACCGGATCCCCTAAAGGGGCGGGGTCAGAAGGCTCACGCCTTTCATTCCGCCTCACCGTGCCTTCGCCCTTCTCAATTCTCGCGAGACTTCAAGCAACTTAGCTTCTGCGCATTAAAGACACTAAGAGTCAAGGCGCCAAGGTGGGGGGAGGGGAAGGGGGAGACGGTGCAAACGGCGTGGCCGCCATCTTGTTTGCACCCCCGCTTCGCGCGCGCTCCGTTCTCCGTGACGCACGCTTCCCCCTCCCCTTCGCCGTGCCCAGGTCTCTGCACTGCCCGACTCCGCAGGGGCGCGGGGGCGGCTCCTGCTCTTCCCTGGACTCCTGAGCAGAGGCGTGTGAGTGCGCGGGAGCGTCCGCAGGAGGGAGGGGGAGAGGTGAGCGGCGGCGGCGGGGGGGAGGGGTGGCGCTTCCCGCCTTCGGCGCAGGCCTCACTTCCCTCGCGCGGCTGCTGCTGCAGTTCGGTTCGGCCTGCCCGCCGCCATGTTGTGTTCTCGCCGGGCCCGCCGCTGTTGCCTTCGCTGCGCTCGTGGGGTCCGTGAGCTTGTCGGCCCGGCCCGCGGGCTTTCTCCCATTGGCGGAAGGCGACGGCGGGGGGGCTCGCTCGTGATTGGTCGGTGGTGGGGAGGCCGAGGACCTGGCACGTTATTGGTCGCGCTGGCTCCGGCCTAGGGGGTGATGAAGGAATCGGAGGCTGTAGGGATGCGTGCGTCTTGGGCTCGGGCTGCGGGACGGTGACCTCCCACGGCGCAGGCGTAGGGTGGAGGTTGGGAGCGAGCCTTAAGGGCCTTAAGGGGGAAGAGAGGGTGGTGGTCTGGCAGTTACTTTGGGGTAGCCTGTGCTCCTGTGCATGGCCGGGAATGGGAGGCACTCCAAATTCCAGAGGTATCTTCCTTGGAACATGCATGGTCCGGGATAGGGGCGTGCAAGCTGCAAGAGTGCCAGGCTTGGAAACGCTTAAACACGAGTTACAGGTTGAGAGGGTCACCGAGGTCTAGGGATGCTAGACTTGGAGTGTGACACAGGTAGCGAGTGACCTTGATATCCGTGGATGTCAGGTCTGAGGCCATGGAAGAGAAGGCATCAGGGCCTTAGGGCCTTGGCAACATATCCGAACAATAGGATCAGATCAGGAATTTGCTGGAGTGCCAGTGTTGAAACATTGAGGTTTTGGTGGAGCTCTGGAATCCAGCCATAGTTACGAGACCTGGGATGTGAGGAGGAAAATAAACAGACCCAAGCTAAGAGAAGGATTCTCTTGGATAGAGAGCATGGTTGAATGCGGAGCATAGGAGGCATAGAATTAAGTAGTGACAAATCTATAGGAGTGAAAAGTAAAAGCGTTTTGGGAAACATTTTAGCATTTGGGAATTATATTAGAGCAATTATAAATTGTCGGGTCTCAGGACCATGCAACTAGTTTTGAGATGTTCTATATGAAGTTTTACTGCCCTAGGAAGGATACAGATCAGGGCTGAGTTCCCTAGTTTCCAGAGCTACTCTTTCTAGCAAATACCAGATATTTGGCAGTTATTTGTTTGAAAGTATATTGTTAGGTTCCTCTTCGGTGAACCTGACGAGAGCTTGACAAAGATCCTGGATCTTGGCTCATTTATTTACTTTTATGTGTGCCTAAAAAATACACCCACCCTCATAGGCCCTTTAAGAAAAAAAAATTTTTTAAATACGTAACATGGAATGAAAATATGCTAGGGCATAGCTTCTTGTATCTTAAGTAACAGGACTTGTCAGCTCTGGTTCGTATTTCAGAAGGCTTTTGTTCTAATTGAGAGCCCTTAGACTCAGTTTGTTGGGGGTACATTCCTTTTCTGTTGAATTGTAGTGACTTGGATTGTTTTACATTTGTTCCTTCTGAGGTTTGGGGATCATGGAAACACATTTATGTTAAACCTCTGTGTTGTCCGAATTTATTTTTCCTTGTCTCTTTTAGGTGGTTCTTTCAGCTTTAGATAGATGTTATACTTATATTTTTATACCAATTTTAAGAAACTCCTTTGGTTTTCATGTTTCTGTTTTATGTGAATACAGCTAAATTTTTAAGAGAGTAGGGGAAAGTAGTAGAGAAAGAGAACGGACACTTTGGATCACATTTAATACCACATGTTAGGTAGGCATTATGATCCCCATGTTGTAAATGAGAAAATAGAAGATCAGAAACATTACGTAGCTTGTCCAGTGTCACTCAGTGGTTGAACTGGGATTCAAATCCGGGTTGTCTGATGCCAAAGCCAGTAGTTTCATCTTTGTCATGCTGTCAACATAAACCTGACTTAAACTCTCAGGTAGTTTTTTGTATTTCACCATGAATGTATTTCACCATGTCTTTGACTTTTGGATGTTAGGTGTGTATTGAGTGGGATAGTTTTTTTTTTTTTTTTTTTTTTTTTGGTCTTTTTAGGGCTGTGGCATATGGATGTTCCTAGACTGGGGGTCGAGTTGGAGCTACATCTGTGATCTACGTCACAGCTCACAGCAACGCCAGATCCTTAACCCACTGAGCGAGTCCAGGAATGATACCTGAGTCCTCATGGATACTAGTCAGGTTCATGACTGTTGAGCCACAATGGGAACTCCCTTGAGTGGGATAATTAACAAAAATTTGTTTTACTGTTCAAAGATTCAGACTACAAAATGGTAACCAAGTAAGTATAGGTTCTTCAACTAGGTATTTAAGTTACATCCCTTGGTTTCTGTTGTGAAGGGAGAGATTTACAAAGTAAGCTGCTGAAGTTTTTCTGAACCCAGGTCGATAGTGGGGAAAATATGTACAGAAAGTTTAAGAATCTGCATTCTTTAAAACCAAACTTCCGAATTCTGCTGATTTAGTCTTTCTATATATGGGAGTGATTAATGCCAAACAGTGAGGAACTACCAAGTACGTGGTGTAAAGAGCTCACTGGGAAACTTTGTCAAACATCATCAGTTCTTTAGGATGTTTGTCTCCACAAGCACTGAGACCTGTCCAAAGGCCCAGTGCCGCCTTCAAACTGTGGGGTGATTCTAGGGTATCCTTATCCTCAATGATGTGTAAAATTAGAACTGGATACAACAAAATATTTGCAATTCCAGCTTTGCATGGAAACCTTTAAATAATTCAGGTTTCAAGGGGAGATCAATGAATTGAAAGTCTTTTATTTTTATTTTTTGTCTTTTTGCCTTTTCTAGGGCTGCACTCATGGCATATGGAGGTTCCCAGGCGAGGGGTCAAATCGGAGCTGTAGCCGTTGGCCTATGCCACAACAACACCAGATCTGAGCCACATCTGCAACCTACACCACAGCTCATGGCAACACCGGATCCTTAACTCACTGAGCAAGGCGGGATCAAACCCTCAACGTCACTGATTTGTTAACCACCGAGCCAGGACGGGAACTCCTGAATTGGAAGTCTTAATTGCTTTGTGTCTTGATATGTTTAGTTGAGAGTCTCCTCCCTTGTATTTGCAATTACTTTGCAGTGTGGAAGAGAGTCAAAGGTGTGAGGCGAAATAGAGCTTCCCATGTGTTTTGTACCTTGGTCATCTCAGCTTTAGTTGGCTCAGCCATTAGGTTATTCATATATGAAGAATGTTATGATATCCATAACAGTTTCTAGCAAATCTAGATGAGGTTACAAAAATAAATATGTACATGTATCTTTTTTACTCATCAAACATTTCTTGGTTACCTGCTCTTTAGCATCAGTGACACCTTCATTCTGCATTAGCTCATGTACATTCTACATTAACCTGTAGCCAGTTGTTGGGCCTTGTTTTATTTGGAACTGATCACTCTAGAAATCTTGAGCACCGAGGAGGAGGTCTGAGTAGATCTGAGTTTATACTAAAAACTTGGAACATCTCTTGGTCATCTAAGCATACTGATGTTTTGTACTTTACATACTGTTCATGTCATTTTATTTAATCCTTGTAACAAATAATTGTTGCCTTGCTTATACCTTTTCCATTTGGTCAAAATTGATTCATTGTACTAGAAAAGATACAAGATTTCTTATCCCCATTTAGAAGTAGAGGCAGAGTTCCCGTGGAGGCTCAGTGGTTAACGAATCTGACTAGGAACCATGAGGTTGCGGGTTCGATTCCTGGCCTTGCTCAGCTGGTTAAGGATCCGGCGTTGCTGTGAGCTGTGGTGTAGATCCCAGATGCGGCTCGGATCCCGCATTGCTGTGGCTGTGGCATAGGCCGGCGTCTACAACTCTGATTAGACCCTTAGCCTGGGAACCTCCATATGTTGCGGGTGTGGCCCTAGAAATGGCAAAAAGACAAAAAAAAAAAAAATAGAAGTAGAGGCAAGGTGAAATGTGGGGGTCATGGTAGGTGTCTTTTTGAGGCAGGTTTGAAATTTACCTCTCTTATCTCTTAGTTCAGAGGTACTGAGCCATTAAAGATACGTGAATAAAATTCAGGAATAATGTCATAGTTACTGTCTTTTATTGAGTGTTTACATTGAACCAGCAAGGGTATATATAAATTATATATTATCCTCACACAGTGTGAGATGGATGCTGTTACCACCCTCATTTTTATGTGTGAGGAAACTGAGTTATGCAATTTGCTCAAGGTCACAGAGCCAGTGAGTGGCAGAGCCCAGATTCAAACATAAGTCTGTAACTCTTAATTCTTACACAATTTATGGAGCCTTTACTTAAACACTCTGTTCTTTTGACATCACAGAATGTGATGAGAGAAAGAAAAATGCTTGTGTCTAAGCTCAGGAGGTGACTGTCAGTTCTTTCAGGCACATCCTTTGTACTGAGGCCCTAAAGGGTGTGATGACCTTGACAAGGTCATTTAGCTCAGCGGGCAGAGCTAGGTCTATCCCAGATCACTGAATTCCCAGGCCAGTGCTCATTCACTGGTACAACTTTGCCTCTCCTATGGAAGCATTGATTTGATGGCAGAGATGACTCTAAGACACCTTTTGTGTTTTGACAAGTTTGCCTCATTCACAGGAGGGAGAATTGCAGAGGACCTTACTAAGGCCACAAATGACCTCCTTGAGGTTTGTTCCAGCCTCAGGCATACAACCTAGGAAGAACATTCCTTAGCCAGCAAGTTGTTCTTTTCCATTCTATTTCTTGTATTCATAGCAAACTGATTGTGTTATCTGATGTCTTACAGTCTTTTTGTTTTGTTTATTCACTTTTTCATGTATGCTCTGTGACTAGTTAGGCAGGCTACAAGGTCATTTTAGTATTTTCCCACAGAGACTCAAAGCACCTAACATAATTTCAGTAGATTAATTGTAGGAGGAAATGGATTTAAAATACTTTGGCCAAGTGCCTTTGGGAGGTGCCAGTGTAGTTGCTGACGTTGGAGTCAGACCTGGGAAAGAATTCTATCTTTGTAATGCGTTTACCCTTCAGGGAGCTGGGGGTCAAATACTTAACTTGTCTGAGCCTTAGCTACTTCCTATGTAAAGTAATGGTTAATAGTTCCTATCTTATTGAGTACTTGTGAAAAATGAATACAGTAGCATATGGTAGGTGCCTGTCATTGAGTGAACCTTAGTAAGTGAGAGAACGCATTACTTTCTTTTGAGAATAGCATAAAATCTGCCAGACAGCCAGTTAGAGCTTCTCTGATGAGGCCTTTGTAATTATCTACTCTGTTACCTATAGTAAGATTTCTACTTTAGGGGCAGATGCAACCGCTTGACACCAAAGAAACTGTCTAATTTAATTTAGTTGTGCTGTTGTGGTTTCTGAGCTGATTTCCAGTGGACCATTGAGAGATCAGGATTTCTTAGGAATGCACAAAGCTGTATTTGTTGCAGGGTTAGGTTGTCTCTTGATCCCTCTGTTAATCCCCAGGTGCTGAGTGGTAGTGATTCTTATGAGAAGAAAATGTCTTCATGTTTGTTAAAGAGTAATGATTATTGAAATAAGAACAACCAGTTTTATCATTAGGTCCAGAAAGAGACTTGCATTGCAGTCATTTACATTTTTTTCTAATTGTAGAAATAGTTGAAGTAGGACTGTCGGTTTGATTTGTAGTCACCTGGGTAACATTTTCTTTGAAGTAAGCACAAAGACAACATTGTGGAATGGTTCAGGGGAAAAAAAATCTCCCTGCCTGCAGAAATTTTTGCCAGGCTGCAAAATTTGCTGTACCCTTCCCACACTTCTCCATGTTTTAGCAGTGAGGTACCTGATAACAGTGATACAACCCCTAAACCCATTTTTAGTATAGGAGTTGCATTTTCCATTTTGGTTTAAGGTCTTGTTTGCAGATTACTTTTAAATCCACTGTACTTTTTTATATAGCGAGAGCTTTCTAGTGGATAAACTTAAGGTGCAGTGTAGACAGAGGGGCTAATTTAACCTTTGCATTTGAATGTTTCCAGGAGAATAGATTTAAATTAAAGGTTCACATCTCCATAGTCAAGGTATATAAGGTTTCCTATTTAAATGAACACCCTTGGGAGTTCCCGTTGTGGCTCAGTGGTTAACGAATCTGACTAGGAACCATGAGGTTGCGGGTTCAATCCCTGGCATTACTAAATGGGTTAAGGATCCGGCTTTGCCGTGAGCTGTGGTGTAGGTTGCAGATGTGGCTCGGATCCTGCGTTGCTGTGGCTGTGGCATAGGCCGGCGGCTACGGCTCCTGTTAGACCCCTAGCCTGGGAACCTCCATAGGTCGCGAGTGTGGCTCTAGAAAAAGGCAAAAAGACAATAAATAAACAAACGAACAAACAAACAAATGAACACCCTTCATTTTAAAATCAATGTGATATTATTGGTCCCCGCCCTCTTTTTAAGGCCGCACCCTCGGCATATGGAGGTTCCCAGGCCAGGGGTCGAATCGGAGCTGTAGCTGCTGGCCTACACCACAGCCACAGCAACACCAGATCCGAGCCACATCTGAGACCTACACCGCAGCTCATGGCAACACCGGATCCTTAACCCACTGAGCAAGGCCAGGGATCCAACCCACAACCTTATGGCTCCTAGTTGGATTCGTTTCCTCTGCGCCACAATGGGAACTCCATATTGTTACAAATCAGATTCGAGAATTTTCTTAAACACATTCATGAGTATGAGCTAAAATAGTGATCTTGAGCAGTGCTTCAGTAAATGCTTCAAGGACTCATAGGAAATGATATTGGAGTATAGAATATTTAGTATCTTATCATTGGCTTAAATTTGTTAGAGTTACTGAAAGTTTTCAAAATCCCTAATTACTGTTAACCCTGACCTCAGGACCTGCAAATTTTCCATTGATCTATATGAAGTGAGATTCTTTGCCCAGTGTTAAGAAAATATATCCGCTCACTGGTGGCATGATCTGTCCATTTATTTTTATTTATTTATTTATTTGCCTTTTTTTTTTTTTTTTTTTAGTGCCGCACTCGTGGCATATGGAGATTCCCAGGCTAGGGATCCAGTCGGAGCTATAGTTGCTGGCCTGCACCACAACCCCAGCAGTGCAAGATCTAAGCCACATCTGCAATCTATACCACAGCTCATGGCAACGCCAGATCCTTAACCCGCTGAGCGAGGCCAGGGATCAAACCTGTGTCCTTGTGGATGCTATTCAGATTCGTTAACCACTGAGCCACAAACACGACAGCAACTCCTGATCTGTCCATTTAAAAGAGAAAAAAGAAAGTACATGCTATCTGTGCAGTTGAACATTTTTGTCATTTTTAACGGTTTCAAAAATTATTATTGTACCCTGAAGGTAAGTAGCTTAGAATTTGCTCATTATCAAATGACAGAATTGGGACCTTTTTAAGAAGCAAACCATACTCTTTTGGCAATAATTTGAGAGGCAGAGGATTGCTATTTATGGTGGGATTTAATGTCACTTTCATTAAAAAGGGAAATGCCAAATGTGTGTAAAACTCCAACCATTTTGGAAGATGGTCAGAATATACTTGCCTCTAGTGTTCTTTTCATTCCACTAAAATTTGTAGGTTGGCTTAGAGCAGCATTTCCCAAGCTGTTCCATTGAATATTAGTTCTTATACAGTGCTAATAAGTATCCTCTGGGGATGAAAAAAAGAATCCTTGACAAAATAGTAGCCAAAGTGAAATGAATTTCTTTTCTGTGGAATTTGTATTGAGAATGTTTGTGCTCCTGTACCTTAACAACCCTTCAAGAGAATGAATATATTATGCTGTGTTTCTAGAACTTATTTGGCCATGGAATCCTGTTGTGAGAACACTTAATAAGCACTTCATGTTATGACTGGTATGGAGTGGAGCCCAGTTGAGCAGTTCTGGTGTGGAGAGTTTATGAATAAAAAAATGAATCCTTTTGTATAGGATAGCTTGGCCAATAGTGGGAAAGGACTTTTCTGGGAACATGTAAGAATATGTTTCCAGACTAACATAGACTCTTAGGGATATACGTGATTTCAAAGATCATCCAGTCCTATTAATAATAATAATAATAATAATAATAATAATAATGATAATAGTAACAGCCTCCATCTTTTGGATCACTTATTTTTACCAGGCACAGTGTTGTTATTCTATATGCATTGTTAGCTACTGGTCTCAATAGTTTACCATCTATTGCTCTTATTTATACTTTGGGTGATATAATTTATTTTCAAAAAACAGATAATTCAGAATTTATAATCCATTTATAGTCTCATTTATTAGTTTACTTTATTCATTTATTGAGTAGATATGTACTGAGCATCAGCACCATGTTCCTTATTCTGACGATGTTATTGTTCAAAATGTTTCTGGGACTTCTTTGGAGATTATCTTCAGAATGTCTTTCAAAAATGTGTCGACATACTTTTTTTTAAACCTTGAAGGTGATTTTGATTTATGAAAAAGCTAGTAATTGTTCAAGACCAGGTCAGGTGAAAGATTTGGGTCAGAAGTTACAATCTGGCAGCCTTCAATTTTCTTTCATCTGCTTATAATAAAAAAAAAATGGAAACAAAATTGAAAGTGAAGAGATTAAATAGTAAAACAATATGCTTTCCTTTAAAAAAAAAAAAACAGACAAATGATACTGTTTATGAAGCCATTGCAAGGGTTCTGGAGGAGATAATGAGGGTAGTAGTACAAGGAATGAGCATAATGGATGTTCGCTGTGATGCCATTGACAATAGTTTAAAATTGAAGACATTGAAATTATGTGTTTGTATGGAACTGATTGAAGTTATTTTATATCCATTCGGTGGAATATACTTCAGTTATTGTAAATAGTGTAGGTCTATATTTGATAGGGAAAATCCTTCTCCTTCTTTTTCTCCTTCTTTTCCTTTGGAAGTTCCTGGGCCAGGTATTGGACCTGTGCCACAGCAGTGACAATGCTGGATCCTTAACCTGCTGTGCCACAGGAGAACTCCCCAGATTTTTTTCCCCTCTTTTTAACACAGAATGGAGCCTCATCTGCGACCTACACTGCACCTTGTGGCAATGCAGGGGCCTTAACCCACTGAGTGAGCCCAGGGATTGAACCAGCATCCTCAGAGAGACTATGTTGGGTTCTTAACCCATTGAGCTATAATGCGGACTCCACTAGTCAGGTTCTTAACCTGCTGAGCTACCATAGGAACTCCCCCACGTTATTTTTTTTAATGAAAAAAATTACAAAACCGTGTAGTATTTTTGTATGGCGTTACTGAATATTGGGAGGACTAACTCAGCTTCATATCTCATTTACATAAGAAAAACTTCTAAAAGTTTATAACCCCAAATATTATTGCTTCTTGATTCTGGCTGCTTGGATTAAAGGTGTTCTTAAAAAAATACCCCGTCCTGGAGTTCCTGTTGTGGCTCAGTGGAAACGAATCCAACTAGTATCCATGAGGATGCCTGGCCTCACTCAGTGGGTTAAGGATCCAGCATTGCTGTGAGCTGCAGTATAGGTCACAGACGTGGTTGGGATCTGGCATTGCTGTGGCTGTTATGTAGGCTGGCAGCTGTAGCTCCGATTAGACCCTTCGCCTGGGAACCTCCATATGCAGCGGGTGTGCCCTAAAAAGACAAAAGAAAAAAAAATAGCCTTTTCTGCTAACCTGTGCAATATCAGTGCAAAACAAATTGCTGTATATGTCCATGTCATCAGCTTCGTATATAATAAGGCACACAACCAATTTATAGTCACATGAATATGGCTTTGTAACCCTGTCTCAGCATATGAAAAGTTCATTTTTCTCTATAGGTTCTTTTTTCTGATGTTTGCTGGGATTCCCAGATTTACTTACTAGTCCAGAGGGGTCAGTTAAGGACACCATCAATAAAGTGTTCAGGCTGCTGAAGAGCAGTTTCTTTGCTGCTATTTTTGCTTCTCCTGGAATACAGTGTAACCACCAAGATCAGGTAATCTGTGGTACTGAGCAGGACCCTGACCTTGGCAGGAATTGACATTGTGTTTGAGGCCCTCTGCCATAACTCTGGTTCTTTAGTCATTCTTCAAGTTGCTGGATCAAAGAAGAGTCGTGCTAGCATCAACCTTTTGTGTCTAGGATCGGGTTTTTCTTCTTTTATTGAATATGAAGTTCTTAATGCAGTGGACCAGCATTGCCGCACCATAGACTTTTTCAGTTTGAGCTTAGTATTAGCTTCCTCTGTAGATGGAACATGTACTCTCTAGTTTTCTTCAATCCTTCCTACTTCCCTATTATTTCACTGACACTATGGCTAAGGTCAGGTTTGATTTATACCTCTCTACTGAGCACTGGGATTGTGGGTAAATATAAAAAGACATAGTTGCTGCCTTCAAGAAGCCCTTCTCTGGTAATAGAGACCTGATAAAATCAGTGCTAGAGTCAAGTGTATATTTAATTTTTTTTTAATTTGTATTTTTAGGGCTTGACTCACGGCATATGGAAGTTCCCAGGCGAGGGGTCAAATCAGAGCTGCAGCTGCCGGCCTATGCCACAGCCACAGCAACGCCAGATCCAAGCTGCGTCTGTGACCTACACCACAGCTCACGGCAATGCTGGATCCTTAACCCACTGAGCAAGGCCAGGGATCGAACCCTCATCCTCATGGATACTAGTTGGGTTTGTTACTGCTGAGCCACAATGGGAGCTCCCAACTGTATATTTAAATATTAATTGAACACCTTCCAGGCATTAATGCTGAGTGCTTTAACTCATCTCATTTAAGCCTCAATGCTTTTGTGAGTTGGTGTTATTTTTTCCATTTTCCACATACATGAAGAAGTAAGCTCAGAGATGGTTAAGTAACTTGGCCAAGATCACACAGTTAGTAAGTAAGTGGTTATGGTTTAAAATCAATTTCTGGAGTTCCTGTCGTGGCTCAGCATTAATGCCTGGAAGGTGTTCAATTAATATTTAAATATACATTTGGGAGCTCCCATTGTGGCTCAGCAGTAACAAACCCAACTATTATC
Source organism: Catagonus wagneri (assembly GCA_004024745.2). Lineage (NCBI taxonomy): Eukaryota > Metazoa > Chordata > Mammalia > Artiodactyla > Tayassuidae > Catagonus > Catagonus wagneri. The sequence goes on along the minus strand of PVHT020000066.1, from coordinate 32,849,574 downwards.
CATGAGGATGAGGTTTCGGTCCCTGGCATTGCTCAGTGGGTTAAGGATCCGGTGTTGCCGTGAGCTGTGGTGTAGGTTATGGACACGGCTCAGATCCCGCGTCGCTGTGGCTGTGGTATAGGCTGGCGGCTACAGCTCTTTGATTAGACCCCTAGCCTGGGAACCTCCATATGCCACGGGTGTAGCCCTAGAAAAGGCAGAAAATAAAAAAAAAAAAATCAATTTCTGACTAAGCGCGTCAGTTCCTACCCTGCCTTCTTTGAGAGCATTAAGCCTTGACCCATGTAACCAGATGCATTTGTTTGTCTTAGAGTGTTTTTTTAGGGCAAGATAATGCAATTGTCTGATGTAGAGGGCTACTGAGATACAAGTTAGAATTGCAGAGATCCCACAAGGTTCTTAGCCCAAAGTAATGGCAAACTAGAGAAGGGAAAGCTATCCTGAGTGAGAGTGCCAAATGGAAATCTAGGGTAATTTGAGTTCTCTTCTTACCAGTGGCCTGAATTCTACTAAGGTGGCCGTTGATGAGAAATAGGGGTTGAAGTGTTTTTCTTGCAAACTGCCAAGAGCTAATAAAAGCTATGCCAAAGACCTTCACAAAGTATCAAGGGACATGTTTGGTTTAATCTAGTACATCAAAAGCAGAGTCAAAGGGTAGGCTTTTGGAACAATAACCAGACCTCAGCCAGGATTGGTGGTGAAAGGCACGGATTTCCGGCATAAAAACTGGGGAAGCTTTTTAGTAGCAGCTGGTAGTCCTCCCACACTGCCCTTTATGGCTCAGGAGTTGCTTTCTGCAGGGTTGCAGATTGTGTTAGAAATGGAAGAGACATTCCTTCATAGCAGCTTTAGGGCATTAAGAAGCTAGGCCTTTCTGAACCTTATCCACTGTGTAAAACAAGGAATTTGGATTGGATGACTTTTAGCACTTTGCATTTTTTCAATGCTTATTAGACACAGTACAATATAATATACTTTACATATGTTGGTTCATTTAATCCTTCATGTGGCTCTGATTATAGATGGTCATATCCATATATGACAGATGAGGAAATTGTCATAGAGTTAATATGTAGAGGAATCATAATTTGAAACAAGCTTTGTCTAATTCCCAAGTATTTAATTGTTTTACCATAGTGACACTAATTAATGGTCAGTGATGTGAACATGTTCTTCATATACCTCTGCCTCCCATTCATCAAAGGAGCTTCTTTACTTCTTTGCAGGTGACTTGACCACCATTGTTAATGGGGTTAAGAGAGGTTCTAGTGTGAATAAGGCACACAGCTGGCCTGTTGGCCTTCTGCCTTCTCTTCTAAGGCTGTGAATCTGTGATCTAAATTTTTCGGAAAAGAACTATAATACCTGTAAATTCGTGTAGCTTTAGGAATTGTCCCACAGTGCACCCTGTTAGCCTAACTAAACACTTATTTAGATGCTACAGTGAAATTACCATGCAATACCTTAATGTGTATGTGTGTGTGTGTGTGTGTATTTGCTTCTTAGGACTGCCTGTGCGCCACATGGAATTTCCCAGTTCAGCTCGAATCAGAGCTGTAGCTGCTTACCTACACCATAGCCACGGCAATGCCAGATCTAGCTGCGTCTGCGACCTATACCAAAGCTCATGGCAATGCTGGATCCTTAACCCACTTATTGAGGCGGGGTTGAACACGAATCCTCATGGATACTAGTTGGGTTTGTAACCCACTGAGCCTCAATGGAACTCCTGGTTAAATGTTTCTAGTAGTTTAGTAATAAAATTTGTAGCAACCTTATAGAGTGCTGTTTTGTCAGATACTTAGCTATATCTCTAACCAACAGGCAAACATAAATCAGATTTCTATTTTTTATTTATTTTTTCTTTTTACAACTGCACCTGCAGCATATAGAAGTTCCCAGTCTAGGGGTTGGATTGGAGCTGCAGCTGCTGGCCTACGCCACAGCCACAGTAATGCCGGATCCAAGTCGCATCTGCGACCTACTCCACAGCTTTTGGAAATGCTGGATCCTTAACCCACTGTGCAAGGCCAGGGATGGAACCCGTATGCTCATAGACACTAGTTGGGTTCATAACCCATTGAGCCACAATGGGAACTCCCACATTTCTAGTTTTTATTTCTCTTTTTAAATTATTTATTTTTTCTTTCTTTTTTTTTTGGCTGCCCCACAGCATATGGAGTTCCCAGGTCACAGATCAGATCCAGGCCATAGTCATGACCTAAGCCGCAGCTGCAGCGACAACTCCAGATCCTTAACCCCCTGTGCTGGACTGGGGATCAAACCTGCGTCCCAGTGCTCCCAAGACACCACTGATCCTTCTGCGCCACAGCAGGAACTCCACCAAATTTCTGATTTTTAAATTGAAGTTGGGAGTAATGATTTTTGCTACCTGTACATACAGTCAGCCCTCCGTATCTGCGTATGTGGAACTCTCAGATACAGTGGACCATTGGTATTATGCCATTTAATATGAGGGACTTGATTGTCTTCAGATTTTAGTAAACTCTGGTGTCCTGGAACCAATCCCCCATGGATACCGAGGAGGGCCTGTGTATGTGACACCTGAGAATTTCTTTGGATGTGCCCTGAGGTGCTCCATGTCTTGGTAAGCAGTGTAGTGCCACGGAAAGAGTACCATCCTAGGTGGGACCTGAGTTTGCTTCCTAGATATGTGGCTAGGGCCCAGTTGCTTAACTTCTTTGCACCTCAGTTCTTTCTATTAGCGAAGTTAATATAGCAGTGATTGGACAGTCCGCCTTGCTTCTAGTTCAGGGATCTGCTGGATCTCTGCATTTACCTACAGGGACCTCTCAAGTAAGACCAACCGAGGTATTTCTGGAAAAGATCTCATCTACCTGGCAAAACAGTTGTGTTCATTCCTGGGATACTTTGATGAGAGGAAGCAGATTTAAGGAGATTGTTTTTTGGGTTTTGGGGGGGTTTTTTTGGGCCGTGCTCATGGCATGTGGCAGTTCCTGGGCCAGGGATCAAACCCATGCCACAGCAGTGGCAATGCTGAATTCCTAACCACTAGGCCACCAGGGAACTCCCAAGGAGATTGTTAAAGGCCTCATGTAATAGTGAGTTGTTTCTATTTGAATAGTAAAAACAAACAAACATGTTAACTGATTTTCACCTAATATGGAGGTTTCTCTTAAAACCTAAATAGTTGGCCCCACAATCTGTAAGCAGGTCTTTGACTACCACTGGTAAACTTCAGCACCATAGGATATCTTTAGTAACCACAATATTTACAGTATATCTCCAGAGATCAGTGCTGCTGCTTGTTCTTAAAACTGTAGTAGAAAAGTTTATCGTCTGTGATATCAGAACTCTATTAAAAGCTAATGTTTTGTAACCACCGTAAATAGTTAATCCATCAAACTATATTGTGTTTTAAACAATATATTCACTCTTCTTTGCCAGTTTATCATTATATTTCCCTCATGAGTTCCTGGTAGACTCTTTGGAAATGCCACTGTCCCTGTCACTAACATCATGTTATCCCAGAATTTTCCTATTTAGATTAGTTTGTATTTCAAAATAAAGTAATTTGTCCTGGTATATGTGCTTTTACAATTACCTTGAGTATAATGGGAGTTCCCTTCGTGGCTCAGTGGTTAACGAATCCGACTAAGAACCATGAGGTTGCGGGTTTGATCCCTGGCCTTGCTCAGTGGGTTAAGGATCCGGTGTTGCCACGAGCTGCGGTGTAGGTTGCAGACGCGGCTCGGGTCCCGCGTTGCTGTGACTGTGGCGAAGGCCGGTAGGTACAGCTCCTGTTAGACCCCTAGCCTGGGAACCTCCATATGCCGCAGGTGCGGCTCTACATAAAGGCAAAAAGACAAAAAAAAAAAAAAAAAATTACCTTGAGTATAATGACAGATGCCTTCTTGTGTGACCATTTATATCACTCTTTGTTACAGTAAAAGAAGCTGCATTTTCTTTGGGGCCGTTGGAACCCACCCAGTTTTCTTTTTCTTCTGGTTAGTGCTCAGCAGAAAATTGAAGATAGTTAAGTCTCAACTTTCCAACCTTGTGCGCATTGCTTCTCTGGTTTACTGCCATAGGATACTGTAGCAATATCTTACAGACATCTTTCGTGGCCAATCAGAAGCAGTTAAATTACCTTAAATTTTTTAAATGGAACTCTGACAGCCAATAAGAAATCCTTTGGGTGGGAACTATAACAACCCTTTCGTGTGATTTTAAGAACATCTCTAAATTTTCAGTATCTTCTGTTTTGGAAGCATATGAGGCCCTAGTGCATCTGCTGTGAGCATTCGCAAGGCATTTAAAAGCCTTAAGTTCCTGGTAGTTTGAAGTCTGGATCTGACCCCTGTTCTGCTTCTCAAGGTAACTTTAAAACAGGAAGTGTACAAAGGAGGTAACTGATGACGTGAACAGCCAATCATGGCTTTGTGTTCTTAGCTGATAAAGCAGCTCAGCCAATGGGACCACTCTGGAGGCAAGGTTTGGTGTCAAATAGCATGCTAGATTGAATGCCTTTGACTGTTAAAGTGGAAGGAGGCTGCAGGGCTTCATTGGAGCCTCGGAGTTTTTCACTGAGGCAGGGGTCAGCTGAAAGACAAAGAAAAATGGCGAATAGTTTGCTGGGGGGTTGGGGGACAGCTGTTCGGGCTTTCACTGGAGTGGACATTCCAGACTCAGGTTTCTGCATCTCCTGCTGCCTTTTGTTTCCTCCATCCTTTTTGGGGGGAGGGATAGGAGTGACTTAAATTCTCCCTGTCCGAGGAGATATAAATAACTACATGTAAAATTAATGCAGTTCCCGGTAAGTTTAATTTTTTGTTTTGTGTTAAAATGGTAGAAACTGTTTAGCTTCAGAGAGTGTAGACAAGTTGCACTGTTTCAGAAAATGGCCACTTTACATTCCATGCATACCTTTTGGTGCACCTAGAATACCTTGCTCTGTTTAGATTTTGCATGCCCTTCAGCTAGGTTTTCTTTTCCTAGTTGAGTATCGACTAGAGCAGGTACACGAAGAAAGGCTAATCATTTTTCAGGGCACACAGAAGCAAAGCACTTTCTCTTTGCATTCGGTAAACTTAACTGTTTTACAAATAATTTTCCTTTGTTCAGGTGCACTGAAGCTTTCCTCAGAATAAGCTGAGTTGTTGTAAGACTTTTTCTATTTCCTTGCACTTTGTTGACATCTGTATTTTCAGAGGTGGAAGCAACACCGTTGCTGTTCTAAATTTGTGTGAAAATATGATTTGCACTGATGCAGGTTCTGATGGTGAAGGCCCACATGCCAGTGTGAAATTTGCCCATAACTTTCTCGATTTACCTGTCTTGCTTCTAGATTCTGATAAATACCAATTAATAGTTTTGTTTTAGAATGCTAGTAAGAAACATTTCCACTATTTTGCAGTGACAGAAACAAATCTTTTCCCACCGGTTTCACACATTTTGTCAGGTGTTGATTTGTTTTTTTAAATGATGTGAGCAAAATGCTTTTCATTTTCTATATGAAATCTTTAAAATTCTAATCTACTTGTAGTTTGTGAATAGGAAATTAAGAGGACAGGCATCCTGTCTTTTGCCCTTGATATATATTTTTCCCCCCTCATTAGGGATATGAAACTAATGCAGGTTGCTGGCTAATTGGTAACCAGCCTGTTCTTGTGTATAGTGAAATCTTCCATCCCATGTACTAAGATCTATAATACATTTGACTTGAGAAAGCAATTCTTTGTTTTCCTTTTATTTGCAAATATGGAATGAAGGTCATTGGAACACTTCTGCAGCAGACTCAGCATGGAGCAGTGAACCAGCAGCATTCAGCCTCTGGGTAGGGAACAGGAGCAGGCCCCAGTAGAGGAGAAGTTTGGAGGGTGTTGGTTTGCCTTCCCCTTGAGTAAAGGATTTACCTGAGAGGATCCATGGGAACTTAGATTTGGGGCTCTTGGAATTGGAGTGGTGTAGCCGGCAAAGTTGCTAGGTGCAGGCCTCTGTCGTTGCTCGCAAAAGTGACCTTGAAAAGCTGCCGAGAGTTGAAAGATTGAAGGACAAAGTTTGTTTATGCAGATTTGGACTGAAAAGCTCTATTTAAGATGAAAAGAAGCTGTACTTCTGATGTTCAAGTCCAGTGGTTAGTAGGAATATGTTATAGATTCAAATTAGGAGTTTTCAAGCAATAAGACAATGGGGCTGCCTTCATTCTCCTACTCTTCTTCGTTCCCTCCCCCCAGCAAAAAAATTTTAAATCCTTTTGGTATGATAGTTTAGTGAACTGCTTAACAGATTCAGAATTCCTTGCATGCTACCTTGTCTTCTATGTAATCTAGAGGGTTCTTAGTGAAGAATGGTATTTCTGGAGTTTAAAGTAGTTATGTTTGTGAAACTTTTTTTGGAGAATTGGAATGCTTATGGTAAGAAAATGGTCATTCTAAAAAAAAAAGGCAAACAATCATTCTGGGAAGTCAAATACTAAGAGAAAGGAGTTTCTGTTAAAGATTATATTTTAACAGGTAATTATTTAAATTTAATTTTTTTTACAAGTCATTGATTTATATGTTATCAGTTACTACAGTTTTTAATACATGATTTTAAAAAACAGTTGTAGACACTGAATGACTCTAATGGCCCTGGGAGAGGCAGAAATTAAGTGGCTCATAGGATGAGGCCTTGATAAAACTTAAATTAAGAACTTTATGGATTTAGCTTCTTGGAAAGATATTTAGCCACTGCCTCTAGCCTGGTTTCTTAACCTTTTTAGGGTCATGGACTCTGAGAATCTGACCTACTACCTGGGAAAGTGCACATACGCATACTTCTACAGAGCCCCTGGTGACTTAAGGTATTTTACAGTGTATATTGAATGGTATTAATATGATCTCCTCATTTAATACTTTAGCCAAATAAATGTTTCCCAGAGAATGAAGAAAACTCAGCTTCCATAAAGAGCAAAGACCTGGAGCTAACTATAACTTAGACTAAGGTGTGTATTTGGAGGGGGGACGCTTATATGGGGTCTGAGATTTGGGCATTTATTTACTGTGATTAGGGTATTTGAGGCAGCATGGTGTGCAGTTGCAAAAGCAATGTTCAGCTGTTGCCAACTTTGTGAGCTTGGGCAAGTCAGCCATTTAGTGTCAGCTTCCTCACATGTAAAAATGCGACCTAAAAATAGCGCCTTCCTATTTAGTAGTGAGTCTCAAATGAGATCATGTATGTCAAAGTGCTTTGCAAATTGTGAAGTGCTACATAAAAGTCAGTAGTTACTAATCCAAACCAGGAATTAAATGCTTATGGAGGTAGGTGTGCTATCAAAAAGTGCCAGTATTTTAATATGTTTACAGAATAGTTTGTTTAAACTTGACACATCTCTTTTTAAACTTCTTCTTCACCTGTGTATTCCTGTTTGTGCTGTCAGGACCCTATGTAATGCAGACATTGAGACCATCATTCTTTACCAGGATTCCTAAGGAAGGATTTTAACCCCTCTCAAAAGTTAAGGGCCTCTTAGACTAAGATGAAATGGGAACGCTGATTTTTCTTAAAACCCTTTTTAGCTTTAGGAGCCTCTCAGAATAAAAACTGGGAAGATTTTCTTCTGATTGGATGCTAAGACTTGCAGTATACTGCAGGTAAGTTGTAATAGTTGCAGATGTTTACCAAGCAGGGGTTACATTTTAATTTTGGGTACCAAATATTTATAAAGTATCCTGGAGCCACTTTTTGTTTGCTTTGTGGTCATATGATCTCCTGTCAGTTTTCATGCTTGGGAAGTAGTTAAATCTTGCAAAGCAGTAATAAGCTAATAAATGTCAGGATGAAGATTTTTTTTTAAATTGGTCTATCAAAATATGAAAAAAGTAAATTCTCAAGTTGATGCCTATTGAGAGATAAATTTCCAAGGTAAATTGTGGGAACCCACTTTATATTCCTGGTGTCAGCTATTTTTAGGGCTCCCCTGCTCTCACCCTGGGATAGGGTGGATAATTTGTGATCTGATTTCCTGTCCTATTAAGTCATTTCCTCTCAGGAATGGTCAATCAACATTGATGTCAGCCTCCTTTCTGTGCATTAAAAGAATCACATTTAGATGGAATAAAGTTTGGCAAAATCAGCATTGGCTTCTCCAAATAAATTCTAGTTCCAGGCATGTGTATTTTTAAAAACAGCAGTCATGGCCACTGGGAGGTTTTTTTTCCATAAAATGAGACGAGGGTCTCCTTTTAAAGAAGCTAGATACTTCTGTGGAGGTTTCAGTAACCCCAAAAGCATTTTTAAAGGTAATCATTTGTACATGTGGTCTTCTTCATGAAAGAAGTTATTTTTGCTTGTCTCTATTCCCAATAATATATGCAAGGATTTGTTTATTCTAAAATTAGCCTAATGGAAATCCTTTGGAGATCTAGTCTAGTTCAGTTCCCCTCTTGTAAAGTGGGGAAGTTGAGGCCCAAGAGAGCTCAATTTTAATGACCGGCTTGTGCAGGTTCAGAGATTCAGCTTCTGCTCAGTTCATTCCATGTTTCTTTTATTCCTCTAGGTTGTTTTTACTTTTTAGTTTTTATATTTGTCTTCCTTTTGTGTTATATCTGTACAGGTTTCCTATCTGAACACAGAAGAAACAGGGAGAGAGTGGGCCATAGAGGAGGTTCAGAAGTCTTCATGTGGAGTTTGTTGGTTAGAAAGTCTGCTCAGCGGACTTAATGTCCCTTTTGGGATCTGAAGATTTCTTGCCTCAGCCAGTTGCTTATTCAGAAAGCTGAGAATCAGCTAGGAAGCTAGTGGTACCCACCTGGCTAAGCTGTCCCAGAGAGCTGATCACATTTATGCATTACAAGAGAGTAAACTAAAATATGCAAACACAACACCTGCATGCCAGTTAGTTTTGTTGTTACTAATGTACCTCAAGAACAAGCTAATTACCAAAAAAGTTTGGGCCTGGTTCTTCAAGTGCGTCTTTAAAGCCAACCCATATTTAATAAACAAAGATCCCAGGATCGTTTTAAGCATTTGATAAGACCGAAATAGAAATCATTGCCTATATATTCCCCAAATAATATTTTCACTATTCCAATTTTAATCTTTATCAACCAGCAAAGTAGTAGTATGTATCTGCATGTGTGTGTTTGGATGGTTGTGGGCTTGATTTTTGTTCTTATTTTGCATATTCTCTGGTGGACCATGGTCTACTAGAAAATTTTTAATTTTTCTCTTTTATAGCCGGATTTCTTTTCACCACCGTATATGTTTGAATAAAAGGTACAGTTATTGAAAGAACAAGAGCTTGATTTATGTAACTTATACTGTAACTGAAAATTATAATAGACACAGCTGGATGGCATTTGACTCATGTCTGCATATCTCAGAAACTTAGCTTTCTTTTTAGTTTGTTCTTTCGGCTGCCTCTGTTGGGCTTGGCTTTTTAGAACTTAGATTCTATTTGCATTATCACCCTTATCTTCCTGCCTCTCTCCATGGTATCCCAAAGCCAGACTCCACTGTTCAATAATTGACCAAAAGTTTTTCTCTAAAGAGTATTTACTGTAAACTAAATTACAGTTTTACGCCCTGCAGTGAAAAAGGGCAGTTGAAGGATAAGAAATAAGGGTAAATTCCAGTGTAAAGGCAGAACTAAGGGGAAAAAAACACCTTGTAAATGTTTAACTTTAAAGTGGCATAACATAGCGTGTGACCTTGTGTTCCTTAGTTCAGAGGAAGAAAGGAGACTAAAATAACTACAGCAAACAGCAGTGCTGATTCACTTGGTTATCCCTTTTTCTTGGAAGTACTATTATTTTGGTCTGTCTCCATAGCTTCAATTACATGAAAAGTAAAGAGAAGACCTACTTGATTGGAAATATCCAGGAGGAAATATCCAGATTGGAAATATCCAGAAAGAATTTTCCCTTTATATGCCTAAAGGGAATGCCCAAGCTTATATTTCTTACCTTTGAGAAAATTGGATTTTTCATACTTCTTTCACTAATTCACCATGTATGCATGTCTTTTTGTGGAGTTTGCATTTTTTTTTTTTTTTTTTTGGCAGCATGCATTAGTTTCCAGGTCAGGGATCAAAGCCGTACCACAGCAGTGACATGGATGCTTATAATCTTTAGGCCACCAGGGGATTCCTGTGTGGAGATTTAAAAAATGTTTACAAATAAAAGTTTACTACAGGATCTAACAATCTGGTAGGGGAGACATGATGTATGAAATTGATATGTAAAGTACAAGCAAAGGACAGAATTCAGAGGAGGGGAGGCCTTTTACTTCTGGTTTAGGAATGAGGGAAGGCAGTTTAACAGAGTGATTTGAAAAGTGTATGGGCTGAAGAGAGCGTTAAATGATCTGGTCTGCTTAGAGCATAAGGAGATGAGTTGGAGAGAAGTCTGGAGAAGAAAGGTGGGGTCAGATGTTGGAAGGCCTTGACTGCCAGACTAAGAAATTTGAACTGTCTTTGCTTGATAATGGTAAACCATTTTGGGTAATAGGTTGATGTGGCATTATCAGAGCAGTACTTTTATAAAATTTACTAGGCATCATTATGTAGAAATTAGTAGAGTTTGAAGAGAGGACACTAGAAACAGTGAACAATGAATGCGGTAAGATACTAGGTTCATAACCTTTAGGATTATTATGAGGGTTAAAAGAGATAGCAGTGTAAAAGACTTAGGACCATACCTGGCACACAGTGCTGAATGAGTATTATAAGCTATTACTATCGTCTTTATTATTGCATGGAAGTGATGAGGACTTGAACAGAGATAGTGGCAATCTGAGGAAAAGGTCAGGAAATGGACACTTTATTATAGAGTTTAGCAGTTGATTGGAATTGAAGAACAGAGTCTAGGATGACTTAGATTTCTAGTCTAGGAGACTGGAGGGATAGAAACAGAAAAGTTAGAAGGATCAGGTTTGGGGAAAGAAGATAGATGTGATTTTGGACAAAAGGGGTTTTGAGTTCTGGATGGCTTTCCAGTTGGAGATGTCCAGCAAGCAAGACTGGAGCTTTGGAGAAATATCAGATTGTTAATGTATGTTTGGAATTTAAGCTCATAGAGATTGTACCTCTGAACCTCTGAACCTGGGGAATGAATGGGAAAATTAAAAGAGGATGGACAGAGGACCTGAAGAATAATGCTTCGTGTCAAAGACAGAAACACAAAAAAGGTTGGATGCTGAAGTTGAGACATCTAGAAATGAGCATGGCACAGTCTTCTAGGACAGCGTTCTGTAGGCTTTTTTTGATTGTGCACCTCTACTATCTGAATATGCAGTTCTCATATATGAATTACTGTTCTTTAAAAAGACACATTCATTTTTGGAATGTTAATGTAGTTAAAACTAGAGAATATCTATAACTTTCCTTATCTTGGCATATATAACAACATGAAAGTATCTTCCACATTTTCCTTTGAATACTTAAGAGTACCATGAATGATACAGGATCTTGTCACAAGTAAACTGAGCAAGGGCATCAGTATCAGCCCATTGATTAAATATTAGCAAGTTAATACTAACATTTTCTGTGTATGCCTTGATTGGAAAAAGATTGGAAATACTGCCCTGCAATCTGGCCTTTAGTTTTTCTGAAAAAGTACAAGCATTTCCTTGAAATGTTAGCAGTAGTGCCTTGAGATTAGTTATATATATGTGTTTATGTATGTGAGTGTGTGTGCTAAACCTCAGGCTTTCTTGTCTCAGCTCTAAGTATACACACACATCTCTATCCAGTGCAAAGACTTTTTTTCTGAGTTGCATCGGGCTTAATCTTACCGATGTTAGCTTTGCAGATTCTCAAATGGCAGCATTGTGCATGAAGCCAACCATAAATACACAAGTTGGAATTTGGCAACATTTGCTTAGCAAGTAATTTATATCCACATGATCATGATAACACTGAAGAGCAGCACACACAGTAAATTACCAGGAATAGGATAGCCTCATCTGTAGGGTTTAGCAGATTTCTAGGCTAGGTATGTTGTAATTATCCTCAGTTTACAATAAAGGCAATTAGAAACTTTTCACTAGAGAAATAGTGGTAAATTCCCAGCCATCTTACTTGACTATTTATATCCTGAACTCCTTGATTATTTCTCTTCTGATAATTGGAGTTGCCTCATGGCTCAGCAGTTAATGAACCCGACTAGAGTCCATGAGGATGTGGGTTCGATCCCTGGCCTTGCTCAATGGGTTAAGGATCTGGTGTTGCTATGAGCTGTGGTGTAAGTTACAGACACGGCTTGGATCTGGTATGGCTATGGTGTAGGCAGCTGTAGCTCTGATTCGACCCCTAGCCTGGGAACTTCCATATGCCATGGGTACAGCCTTAAAAAGCAAAAAAAAAAAAAAAAAAAAAAAAAAATCGATCTGGTAATTAACTGGCCATCCACCCTTTCAAGGTAGTTAGGCAATGTAGTATTTGTTGAAATGTAGTACTTATAGTTAAAGGATTTTATATTTATTTTCTCACTTGGTAATTACCTAAGGAAGGTAAGAGAGAAGATTATTATCCTCGTTTTGGGTGAGGAAACAAGATGCAGAGCCTACTGACACAAGTCCTGTGTTCTTAGTACTGTACCTTGTTCCTATATATGAAAAACAAGCTATTTGTGACCGTCTTAAAGGGCTAATTTCTCCTTCTACCTCCCTTTTTCCTGTGCTTATTCTTTCCCCAAAAGGCATTCATTAAAAAAAAAATTGGAGCATTTCCTCAGAGTTCTAATATAATCTTACATTGTGTGACTAAAGTTGTTCATAAAGGAACAAATATGTAGTCAAATCGAATCACTTTTTAAGTTTTTGTCACAAGACAGGTGAACACAACCCTCTTTTCAGAACAAAGCATGTTGCAAATAGATACTAAAATGACGACTACCAGTAGGTTGGGAACTAGGTATCCTATTCACTGAGGTCAGATAAGTAGTTGAAGGATTTCCAAATAGAAGTTACAGTTGTGTCAGGTGTTCTGTGGTGTTCCTTAGCTTTACAGATGAACACTTTGTGCTATGTATTGAGCATATCTCAGATTTGAGATTTTTTGTTTTGATTTTTAGGGCCGCACTTGGAGCATATGGAAGTTCCCAGGCTAGTGGTCTAATCAGAGCTGTAGCTGCCGCCTACACCACAGCCACAGCAACCCCAGATCCGAGCTGCGTCTGTGACCTACACTGCAGCTCAGGGCAACACCGGATCCTTAACCCACTGAGCAAGACCAGGGCTCGAACCCACGTCCTCATGGATACTAGTCCTGTTTGTTACTGCTGAGCTATGACCAGAACTCCTTGAGTTCTTATCTTGAACCGCAGAGATTGGTGCTTTTAGGTGATTCATGATGTTTTTAAATAATCAGTTGCTTTGTATTTCATAGCTGTGGTTTATAATCTTCACTTTATCCCTAGTAAGGAAGTTAGAACAGGTATTTTGAGTCTAAGTGTAATGGCTGCCTAATTAAAATAACATTGTCACCATGTTCACAATGTAGCAATGGTTATAATTTTGAAACACTGCCTAGAATTTAATCAGATGATTCCCTCTGTAAGTGTGCAGCTATGGAAACATCTCCATCCAATAAGGGGGGCTAGGCTAAGGCTAGTCCTCTGAATTATAGTGAAAGATAGAGTGACTTTTCATCATCAGGCCCCCAGAAAGTGAACATGATCTACCAGACCTCTTTATCTCTGCATTTGATTAGTGACCAGATATCCCCAAGTTCCAGTGCTTGTGGGCAGCTGCAGTTTTAACAGGCTTGAAAAACTTAAAAGTTTTCCACTTTGAAATGTGTAAGAATCTGACATCTCTTCAGAGCTCAAAACAGAATCTTTTTCTTGGTTGATGGGGCCAGATGGGGTATAGACTTAAGGATGCTGCATAGACTTAAGGTCTCTGACCTCCCTCTAACGTAACAAATGAGATTCCTTCTGCAAGACAAAACAGCGACATATTCTAGCTTACAAAAGTCTGAGGTATCTAAAGAGGCATATTCTAAGAATTTTAATATTTTTGGATTTGTACAGAGGGAGAGCCTGCATACATTCCCAGGCATTAATTAATAAAGAGCATTCCTAGTCATTTCCATCTTGAATTCTTTGCTTATTTGGAACTAGTACATTCATTCTAATTTAATGGGCTTTGAAAATATTTTATGTTTATAAAAGAGAGGGAATAAGATTTCTCTCTGCTTTTGTTGCTTGCATCTCATGCTGGACTCTTAGGAAACATGTTAAAAATAAAGTATTCTAAGTTAGAGAAAGAAGAAAGTTGGGTTACTTGTTATAGAACCTAATGGAGACTGGTCTTTGGGTTTGGGACTGTGTCTGAGACTCTTCAGGCCAGGAGTAGGTGTCTTGTCTAGCTCTGAGAAGTGATTTTGATATGCTGTCTGGCATTTATATGATACTTGATATTTTTCAAGGCCTTCCAACACGTGTTTCCCATTTGTGTGCTGCAGCTGCCTTGTGAGGTGAACAGAGGCTCTAAGAAGTGACAAATTAGTAGCCAGAGAACAAGAACCTCTAGAGCCAATACATTTTCTTTAAATATTTATCTTGTACTTTACTGCCCCCCACTGTTTGAAGCTGAGTATCCATAGGTGCTTCTGACTGACTGAGAGACACAGAAGAGGGAAGGATAAAATAGAAAAAAAAAAAAAAGGAGTAATGGAACAAGGAAAGAGAGACAACAGAGAAATAAGAGAAGGGTATTTATATGATCGGAGATAACAATGCCATTGGCATCTTCTTTCCTGTGATTGCCACAGGAAGGTTGGGAGCAAGTGGATAAAAATGGTTTGGGTGTTAAGAATTTGAGCCTGTGGTCCAAGCCAAGACTGCTCATCTTTTGAACAGTTTGAATATACACATACCTTAAAACAGCAAAAAGTGAGAAAGAACAAGCAGTGCTAAATCAACAACAGAATTTTAGAGTTGTGTTTCCAGTTTTACCATTTCCTGTATTGTGACCTTGAGTGAGTGACTTCAGATACTCAATCCATCCTGGAGTTCTACTGTGCCACAGTTAAGGATCTGGTATTGTCTCTGCAGCAGCTCAGATTCAGGCCCCAGCCTGCACAGTGGGTGAAGATCCAGTGTTACTGCAGTTGTGGCATAGGTTGCAACTGCTGCTCAGATTTGATCCCTGGCCCAGGAACTTCCCTATACTGTGGATGTGGAGGGAAAAAAAGGAGAAAAAAAAAAAGATACCCATTTCAGCTTTCTTATCTGTAAAATTGGAATTATACTGGTATTTTTGGCACTGAGCTGAGTGAAGGGCATCTGAGCATAACATATATAACAAGTAGTTTGTAAAACTCTAAAGCTCTTAAGTTGGCATCTTTGAAACATCCTTCAGAATCACAATTCTCATCTCTCCTGGGTATAATAACATAAGCACGGGATCCTGCTAAAAGCTGGGCAAAAGTTTCTAGGGATCTTAGGGTTTCTGAATCTCAGAGGATCCAGTCAGCAAAATGGCTCTTTGATTTAGGATGTAATTTAGCTTTGACTACAGGGATTATTCTTTCTCCAGCTCATGTCAGATTTCTTTCAGGGTCTTAAAAAACCAATTGTTTGTTACTCTTTCTTCAAGAATTTATTTGCTTTTGGAGTTCCTTTCATGGCTCAGTGGTTAACGAACCCAGCTAGTATCCATGAGGATGAGAGTTCGATCCCTGGCCTCACTCAGTGGGTTAAGGATCTGGCATTGCCATGAGCTTTGATGTAGGTCATAGATGCAGCTCGGATCCCAAGTTGCTGTGGCTGTGGCGTAGGCTGGCAGCTACAGCTCCAGTCCGACCCCTAGCCTGGGAACCGCCATATGCTGAGAATGCAGCCCTAAAAAGACAAAAAAAATACTGTTTTTTAATTTACTTTCATTAAGTTCGATGGTCAAAGAGATTAAATAGTATATCTGTGGCCTCTTTCCTAATGGAGGCTGAACAAGTGAGGAAGCATTGTAACAGCTACGTGATTTAGGGTGAGCTTTTCGACCTCTGGTGCTCAGTTTCCCCATCCTTATATTATTTTTACTTGTTTTATTTTTTATTTTTTACTGCTGTACCTGCAGTGTGTGGAAGTTCCTGGGCCAAGGGTTGAATCAGAGCTGCAGCTGCAGCCTTCGCCACAGCCATGGCAACACCAGATCCAAGCTGCATCTGCAACCTACACCACAGCTTTTGGCATGCCAGATTCTTAACCCACTGAGCGAGGCCAGGATTGAGCCCAAATCCTCACAGAGACAACGTCAGGTCCTTAACCTACTGTGCCATAACGGGAGTTCCTTATCTGACCCTTTTAAAAAAGTAAACAGCCAGATAATATTTTTGGCTTGTGAGTTGTATGGTTTCTGTTGTAACACTTGAACTCTGCTGCTGTTACAGCTTGAAAGCAACCATGGACAATGTAAGTGAATAGGAGTTGCGGTCTTCCGTAAAACTGAATTTATAAAAACAGACTGTGTGCTGGATTTGGCCTGTGGGTTGTAGTTCGTGGACCTTTGCTTTAGAATGCTTCACTAAAGTGTTTGACTTTTTTCTTCATCATACAAAATACTGATAGTGTTTTGTTGCTGTCACATATGTGATATATGCGACATATATGCATTTATGTTAAACATCAGTGAAGGAATGAGGAAGAAAGTGTGTGAAGATATTTTACGTATAATTTTTTTCCACAGAAACGTGTTTTTAAATATTCTGGTCATGCCTTCCTCTTAGTTTCATTGCTTATACCAATTCCTCTGCCTTCCTTTTTTTTCCATATATACCATAACTATATTATTATCTAGCCCTTGTTTGAAAGATTATCTTGTAGTAGACAATAAACAGAAACATGCTTATTGAAGGAAAATTGTTTCTGCTACCAATTTTAAAATGTCTTTGTGAGCAGATCTTTAGGGAGAGTATTGTGCAGCTAGTGCCATCCCTTAGTATTTTGGGAAGCATGATTTTTCCTGTAGGCAATTCGAAAGGGGGCTTCATACTTAGCCTTTCAGAGCCTGAGACAGACATACCCTCAAACACTGAATTTGGCGTTATTCAGAATTGGGGAAAAGGGTCTCAAATAAGGCTTCATTATTCATTCTTATAGTAGTGGGGTACTGTGTAATAACCTGCAACTAAGTATGACCATCTGGTACCCAGGTATGATTAGAATGTAAGTAAAAAAGTTTCTGGCACTAGGCTTAGTGCTTTCTTGTTTAAGTAGAAACCTTAGATGAGCTTAAATAAAGACTGTTGGACTGTCTTTTCTCTCTAGTCACCCTGCCTTCCCTTGTATTCATTCATTTATCGCATCCTCAAGCAGTGAAATATAGGCCTTCCATACTAGACCACCCCTTTTGGTCTTGGCATATGGTTCAGTATACATTGCTTCTGGAGTAGCTTAGAAGGCTACCAGCTGGCAGGCATCAGAACAGTTCACAAACATAGGACTTTTTATTTCTAGAACTGTGTTATTTTTCTCCTCCTGAAGTTGTCAGTTTGAGATTGGTTTTATTGTAGAGAACATATGCCTCCTTAGGGCTTGAGATGCTTTTTAGCCATCATGACTGATAACGGCGTATGTCCTTAAGTCTATCTGTACAGACATGAGAATCAACTTGCCTGTTGGTGGAATTGCTTTGCTTAGAAAATCTCAGTTCTCAAATGTAGTTTTTACTTTTCTTTGTAGTTTGGAAGAATATCTAAAATATCAAGCACAATTTAGCTTAAATCCTATTCCTTTTCGTATTTATTCATATTAATATTCTTTCTTTCTCTTTATATCTTATTCTCCATTTAAAATATACCATCCCAGCAGGTTTAGCCAATTCAAATGAAGAAGCCTGGAACTTCAGTTAAATACTTGAGCAGTAATGGAACATAAAATGCGTGTGGTAGTGCTGCTCATTGGGCAAAATAAAAAGCGTGTCGTCTAATGACAGAGGAAAACATGATAAAAACGCGAGTCAAAAAAAGGAGTAAAAAAGTTAAGGTGCTTTGAACACAGGAGATACTTGGTAAATGTTAAATTGGAAACATGTAGGAATGATCTGTGACACTCTCAGAATGAAAGGCCTAAAGGTTGAATGGGAGGGTATCAGGGTGAAAGACGGTACCAGTTTCTAGATTTGTTTTTCGGTCACAACTGTGCTAAGAGATATTTGCTTGCATTTGACAATGAGCATAATTTTTAGGTAAAATGTGACTACCTGGGATGGTGCAGCTCTAGTATTTTAATAGGAAGGAGCATTGGTCAAGGATTGGGCTTCGTTTTAGGGGAGCTTCCTGTGGTCTTTTTTCCTTGAACAGTTGTTGTGATTCTGGTAGAGATTTAGGTATTATCTCCCAAAATATCTGTTTGGTTTTAGTTACTTCAGAAAGCTGTATTGTGGGTTTAGGCATATTATAAAGGACTTTTGTAGAGAGAGTGAGGTACATACAAGAAATAAAGAGCTAAAGCCTAAACGTACAGAGTTTTAGAAACTAGGAAATATTGTAGTAAAACCTTGTGTTTCTTTGTATTTTATGAGGCTGATCATTTTGATACTTCCTGTTCCAAGTCTAGCATATCACTAAGGGAAGATTTGGCGAGAGTGATAACTGGTCGAAAGCAAGAGCTTGAAAGACTTCAAGAGAATCTTAAAGGAGGAGCACTCTTCTTCTGGGATGTTTTGAAAACTGCCTAGGTCTCTTTTTCTTTTTTCAGGAATGATAAAGAGTAACTGGATATTAGAATGACAGCTAGATTGTCTCCCCTTGAATGATCTAATTGAATCATCTCATTTCCTCTGTGATTTTCTCCTTACCTTCCTGGCAATGAATGATCAAACAGAGATATTTGTCCCCCCATCCCCTGCTTGCTTACTGTCATTAAGTTTTCAAACTTTCCTAATCTATTCTGGTCACCTTTCTGAGAACATTATGACTTTCAAAAAGTTTACTCTTGGGAATGGTATGGATTTATGTTTCCAACCTTCCAGTCTGCCTTGCAGCTTCTAAGACCTTTTTGTGTGTCCTCATCTCTTTCCTATTATATACCCTTTTATCTTAAATTCAGTTCAGCAAGTAAGGTGGATTTCTTTTTTTGGCGGGATGCACCTGAGGCATGTGGAAGTTCCTGGGCCCGGGATCAAACTCGTGCCACATTTGCAGCCTGTGCCACAACTGTAGCAACACCGGATCCTTAACCCACTGTGCCACAAGGGAACTTCCAAGTCAGGTGGATTCCTTCCTTCCTCCCTCCCTTCCTTCTTTCCTCCCTCCCTTCTTTATTTATTTCTTTTTCATTTTTGGCCACCCTGTGGCATGTGGAGTTCCCAGGCCAGGGATCAGATCTGAGCCGCAGTTGTGACCTAAGCTGCAGCTGTGGCAGTGCTGGATCCCTAACCCACTGTGCTGGGCCAGGGATTGAACCCACATCCCAGTGCTCCCAAGGCACCGTCAATCCCGTTGAGCTACAGCGAGAACTCCTGGATTTCTGATTATAGTACTACTTACTTAAAAGGCAGAGAGAACCTCATTTACTCTGAACTTCCTAGAATAGTTTGTAATCTCAGTAAATCTTATTTCAGGGCCAGGCTTTCCAGGAGGTCTCTTTTTTCTCAGAAAGGCCATACGCAGCAACTGTCTCGATCTTTCCTTCATTCAGATGTAGTTACTTACCAGACTTTAGGCTAGATGCTGTGAGGGTTCCAGAGATGAATCATATTCAGGCCCTACCCACAAGAAACTTATAAACCAGAAGGGGAAATATGGTAAGAAATACACATAAATAATGATCATACAAGGTTATGTGATGAGGGTGGAAAGAAGTATAGATTAAGGGCTCTGAAGGTTCACAGGAATGAGTGATCACTTGGGGTTATTTAGAGAAGACGTGGAGAGATGGCAGTTGAGTTGAGTATTGGAGAAATGGCCTTTTCTTGGTGGACTTTGATTGTTACCATTCTAGTTCTGGAGGAAAAAAAACCTGTTTTTAAAACCAGACAAATTAAAAGATAATGGGAATTGAGATTCCTTATAGCAACAGCCATTCAATACTCGATCTGGTCTTTAAGTCTTTATTAAATAGTTTAACAGGAAGTTTTATTCAAATTTTTGTAAACTAATTAATGACCATGAATGATAAATCTAATATTAATAATGAATTAAATCTGGCAAATTCTATTCATTTTTCATAGCATCATCTAAACTAATTTAGCTTCATCTTCCTATATGTAAATAAGCTTTATCTCATGATAGTGATAGCAGTTTAACATTGGAATGAAAATGATCCCAGGATATATAAATCTCTTTCTTACTTTTATACATACCTTTTGTACTCTAGAAGATGAACTTGACATATTTTCCATGGGCCGTAGATACTGTAAATGGGCAACTTCTATAGCAAAACCAACTCAGTTGCAATTAATGTATTAGTTATTAAGTGATAAGATTAAGGTTACTTTATATTTTTTAACTTGGGGTGTTTGGTGAGCAAAAATTTTTTATGATTAGGTTTTATTATTTTATTTTATTTTATTTTATTTTTTTGCCTTTTGTCATTTTATGGCCGCACCTGCGGCATGTGGAGGTTCCCAGGCTAGGGGTCTAATCGGAGCTGTGGCCACAGGCCTGCGCCGCAGCCACAGCAATGCAGGATCTGAGCCGCGTCTGCAACCTACACCACAGCTCACGGCAACGCCGGATCGTTAACCCGCTGAGCGAGGGCAGGGATCGAACCCGCAACCTCATGGTTCCTAGTCGGATTCGTTAACCACTGCGCCACGATGGGAACTCCAGGTTTTATTATTTTAATGTTAAGTTATATCACAGTTAGAAAATATTGAGAACACCAACGTGGTTTTCTTTTTGTCTTTTTTAGGGCCGTACCCTCAGCATATCCAAGTTCCCAGGCTAGGGGTCGAATCGAAGCTGTAACCACCAGCCTGCGCCACAGCTCATGGCAATGCAGGATCCTTTAACCCCCCGGGCCAGGGATAGAACCCTCGTCCTCATGGATACTAATCAGGCTTGTTACTGCTGAGCCACAACGGGAACTCCAGAACACCAGCATGTTTTCATAAAATCTGTTGCTTGAGATTTGGTCTAGTTTATAAAGCCCCATATTGAAGATTAGATATGCTTTAAGGAAAGCCTTTTGAATAAAAGTACTCACCTTTTCTAGGAATTTATATTAACGGTTTATGTTCTTCCAAGAGAAAATAAAAGAACTGGCTACAAATCATCTCTGTTCAAAGACGCTAGAAATCGTGCTCCAAACCTTTTCTCTTCTTCTTCATGAAGAGGATCTTCTGTCTCTGATGAGAATACATCACCTTTGTGTTTTGAAGTCAGGAATTTATGAAAAGAGTTTTCTGGGTGGAAAAATCATGAAACTTGTAACTGTAAATCCAAAGCTGAAATGATCCTTTGCTGTAAATTCAACTTTATGTAAAAAAAACAGTCATAGCTGTCCAAAGATGGAAAAGAATGCCTTACCAATGACCAATTTCCTATACCTATAGAGGGAAGAGTGCATATTTAAGTTAAATGACCACTTAGGGTGGAATTGAGGGAGCTGGGCAGAGGTTGAAGTAGAGCTGTGAGCATTTTTTAGAGGGACTGGTCTGGGTTGCCTTTTTTTTTTTTTTTTTTTACCCCAGTCTTAAACTTCTATGATGCAGTAACATATAAAAGACGTTATTATTGACTTGAATTTTTTGCCATTATCTCTTTCTTTCTTTCTTTCCTTCTTTTCTTTTCGCTTCGCCTTTTCTAGTGCCGCACTTGCGGCATATGGAGGTTGGGGTCTAACCAGAGCTAGAGGTCTAACCAGAGCTATAGCCTTGGGCCTACGCCACAGCAACGCTGGATCCGCGCTGCATCTGCAACCTACACCACAACTCATGGCAACACCGGATCGTTAACCCACTGAGCAAAACGAGGGATCAAACCCACAACCTCGTGGTTCCTAGTCAGATTCATTAACCACTGAGCCACGACAGGAACTCCCCTTTGTGATTTTCTCATTCAGATGGGCCTCTCAAGTTAAAAACTTAACCTTTAATCCATTTGACAATTCCAGAAGGATTTGTTAATTTCTGTTTTGTGCCCAACCCCCTCTCCAACAGTGTGTGGCTCTGAGCCAGCCAAAGATTCATTCATGATCTGTTCATGACTGAACAGATGTTTGGGAACTGATTATGCCAGCACATCCTTAGTTGGGGCAATTCAAAGTTTAAAACCAGACTGCACAGATGGTTTTAAAAATGCTTCTTGAATTGTGTACCTTAGTAATGTTTGCAGGCAGAGATCAGAGGACAATCAAAATGGTTACCAGCTTTCTAAGTCTCACAGACCTTTGCACCCAAACAGACCTACCCATCACTAGCAGGTAGTACAAAGATATCACACTGGCAATTGTGCATCTTCCTCCTTTGACAATAGCAGTTTTCATGGCAGATTCTGCTAAGATCAAGCCTGTCCATATGAAGGGTTAGATTCTTTTTAAAGTTTTTTGGTAATTACTTTCATTTCTAGGAAGACTTTATTTGCCCCATTTTAAAAGGTTAAAGTAAATCTCACTCTCATCTTGTCATGAGTACCTTGTAAGAATCTATTATACAAAGAAATACTTAAACTTCTCTAGATTACCTTGATTTCCTTGTTCTTAGTACATATAAGAGAATAGGGTATAGGCCATGTGCATATATGGTAAGTGAAAATGTCATGGGAGCTGAGCTCAGAGAATCTTACTTGGTTATTTAGGACTCAAGATTTATCTAGTCACATCTAACTGTGATTCAACACTCTTCACTTTAATTCCCTCCAGAAACCCCAAGATCATATTGCTTCCTAGTACTTAAAGAGTTCCTGTTGATGTATAGAGCTGCTTGTAGGCCTCCAGCACCAGAATTTGGCTCCAAATCTTTTCCCATTACATCATCACCCACTAATGTCATTACACCAGAGTGAAATCTGCTTTGAAGACTGTACTTTTGTTTTCCTTCCATTTCTTTCTTCTCATTATTTCCTTTAGAAAGAAAAAGAAAAAAAAAAATCAGAGACCTGTAGCACAATCCGAGGCAAACATTTGAGAGTGAATCAAACATCCTTACAGTCTACATCTAGATTTATCAGCCTTCATTCCACTCTGTTGATTGAGAGTGATCTGCCTAGCATGCATCCGCATGGAGCCTGGAAAGTAGCAGTTTGGTCATGTTACACCTGGCTTTGGTGCTTTTCTTTCAGCCCTTCAGAATTAGTTGTTAATGACTTACATTGCTGTCTGCCAGCATCCCGTCACTGGCATATTAAGCCTTTTCAAATAATTTCCCAGAATAGAAATTCTTAGGAATCACTAAGTTTCTTATTCTTTGTGTTTAATTAAACTGTTTCTTGGATTTAAGTGTTTGCCAGATAAGCATTTAAGTCATCTGTAGTGTTTTACTTCCCCCGTAAATCTTTTAAAACATTATAATATTATCTATATTTATAGCTGATGTGGGAATCCTTATTCATCTTCCCTCCCTCATCACAAAGCTTTTGACCAAATGCAAGTTTTTTTTATTTTTTTGCTTTTTAGGGCCATACCCATGGCATATGGAGGTTCCCAGGCTAGGGGTCGAATTGGAGCTGTGACTTACACCACAGCTCATGGCAGTGCTGGATCCTTGACCCACTGAGAGAGGCCAGGGATCAAACCTGCATCCTCATGGATACTAATTAGATTTGTTTTTGCTGAGCCAGGATGGGGACCCCCCCCACCTCAAATGTGAGTTCTGCCCCTTTTCTCTCTATCCTAAATTTAGTTCTTCATTGTTTTTCAACCATCTTTAAAGCTTTCAGTTGACAATGTGCTTTTTTGGCTTTGTGCCTAACAGCAAGGTTCAGGTAAGGAAAGACCTAGAAAGTAATTTAAGTTCAGAGACTTTGTGCCATCCACTCAATTATTGGTCCAGGCTTTAGTGCCTTTGTGTCTTTTGAGGCAGATTAGCTTGAGATTAGAAGGAATAATAATCATCAGTTAACCCCAAAGAAATTGGGCCACAAGGTCTAAAACAAAAATATAAACTTGGCTTTTATTTTTTAAGACTTTGGATTTACTTTTCTGTACGATATTAATCACTGGGGACCATTAGTGTATGTGCTGTAGGCTATGGCATGGAGTGTGAGAAGCCACATAGAACTTGAAAAACATTGAAGAGAACGACATTGAAAATTATGGACCAGACTAAGGCAGCCAAGTGCCTTTTCTTTTTTTCCCAAGATAAGACATTAAAAGTCCTTGATTCACATTAGGATTTCAGTTTGGATTTCCAGCAATTTTAGATTTTCTGGTTGGACTTCCTTGTTAGTCTCTGTGGTGTAAGTTGGATAGAAGTGAAAACTTTTCTCATTTTTTGTAAAGATTAAGTTTGTGTGAAAATCCTCTTCAGCACAATTGCATACCATCTCAGACTGAAAAATTGAATGAATTAGTGAAAATATTTACAAGAAAAGATATAAACTGGGCAGAAAATCTGATTTTTTATTTTTATTTTTTTGTCTTTTTGCTTTATCTAGGGCCGCACTCGCGGCATATGGAGGTTCCCAGGCTAGGGGTCTAACAGAAGCTGTAGCTGCCGGCCTTCGCCACAGCCACAGCAATGCGGGATCCGAGCCGCGTCTGCAACCTACACCATAGCTCACGGCAACGCTGGATCTTTAACCCACCGAGCAAGACCAGTGATCGAACCCGCAACTCATGGTTCCTAGTCGGATTCGTTAACCACTGAGCCACAACGGGAACTCCTGATTTTTTATTATTTCTAATGTATATCATGTATGTGTTTGTTTTTAGTTGTCAGAATGTCCACAGAAGGAGGATTTGGTGGTGCTAGCAGCAGTGATGCCCAGCAAAGCTTACAGTCCTTCTGGCCTCGTGTCATGGAAGAAATCCGGAATTTGACAGTGGTAAGGAAGAATGAGAAACTTGTATGAGAAAATTTTAAAGAGGGTAAAGAGCTTTGCGATGAATAACCAAAATTTTTACTAAAGCATTTTTAATCTCAAGCACCTTTACAAAGACATAGATCATTCCTGACCCTTGGATAGAAAATAAAAATATAATTTATATTAGGTGAGGTAACTAAAAGGATTTTTGATATCTTAGTGGCTTTCGTTAGGCATGTAGGTGGATGTATAGTGGATGCTTTGACTTGGTTTACTTGGAAATAATTTAATGTGAGACATTCTTTTTTTGCTTTTGCTTTTTAGGGCTACACCCTTGGCCTGTGGAAGGTCCCAGGCTTGGGGTTGCACTGGAGCTGCAGCTGCTAGCCTACACCACAGCCACAGCAACACAGGATCCGAGCCGTGTCTGTGACCTACACCACAGCTCATGGCAATGCTGGATCCTTAACCCACTGAACAACTCCAGGGATCAGACCCACATTCTCATGGATACTAGTCGGGTTTGTTCCCACTGAGCCCACAAGGGAACTCCAAAGGCATATCTTTTAGAGAATGCAGACAAGAGGAACTTCCTTTCTTCCTTCAGTAGCTGTAGCTCCTTTCTTAGGCCTGATTTAGTGACCCTGCCAAATTTCTATGATCTGGTGAAAACTATTGGGCAGTCTGTTCAACAGCAGATCTATTGTAAGCAGGCATCCTTTCCAGGTGTTAAAATATACACTTAGAAGTTCCTGTTGTGACTCAGTGGGTTAAGAAGCCCACATCGTGTCCGTGAGGATGCAGTTTTGATCCATGGCCTCGCTCAGTGGGCTGGGGATTTGGTGTTGCCACAAGCTGTGGCATAGGTTGAAGATGTGGCTGGGATCTGGCGTTGCTGTGGCTGTAGTGTAGGCCAACAGCTGCAGCTCCGATTTGACCCCTGATCTGGGAACTTCTGTATGCCTCAGCTGCGGCCATAAATAGAAGAAAAAAAAATGATACACTTAGTTTGGAGTTTATTAACCAGCAGCATTATTGACATCTGGGGCAGATAATTCTTTGTTGTGAGGGGCTGTTCTATGCATTGTAATGTGTTTAATGCATCTAGTGACTAGAGGCAGCACCCCTGGCCTCTAGTCACTAGATGCTAGTAGCACTCCTCTTCCAATTGTGACAACCAGAAATGTCTCTAGACCTTGGCAAATGTCCAGGGTGGGGAGTAGGGTGTGGGGGGCGGTGATGAAATCATCCCCTGTTGAGAGCCACTGACTTAGAAGAATCAAATAAAACCCTGACCCTTCAGGGGCACAATGTAGTAATTACAACCAGAGTCTTTATTCAATTAGTATTTATTAAATACTTACCGAGTCAGGCACAGTGATGAATCTGAAGCAATAAAAATCAAAATGCAATGAGAGTACAGAAAACATAGTGTTTGTTCCTACCTGTTGAGTTAGGGTGGCCTTAAGTAAAGGGGACATTTTTGTTGGGTCTTGAAATATGGGTAAGCATTCACAGATGGAAGGGGTTGGAAAAGTGTATCTTAGGCAGAGAGAAGGGCATTCATAAAGGCATGGAGGTCCAGAGGGGAGAGCTTTCCGTTAGAGGGACAACCAGAAGTTCAGAGTAAGTGAAAGTTACTGTGTGGGTGATAAGGCTGGGGATTGGCTCAAAGTGGTATAACAGTGGTAGCGGGAAATGAGACAAGTTAGAATTGGAATATGTATGAGTATGGTGTCATATTCTTAATGAAGAATATTCCATTTGCTGTCATTTCAGCAAATACTGAAGGAGCTCTCTGTGTTAGATACATCATTCCTGCCCTGAAGGTATTAGCATCCTGGCAGAACAAACACTGGATTTCTTTGTAATGTGGAATTCATGTTGTAGTTTCTTAGAGTTTCTGATCTTTAACCTCTAATTGCATGGTCAGTTTATGCACCTATCATGGCTATGCTAGTTACCATGGATATAACAGTGAACCAGACAGACAAAATCACTGCACTCACAGAACGTGTATTCTGGTGAGAGAGACGGACTATAAACAAGTGATGAATGACTAAAATAAAATAACTTAGGCCCACTGACTTCATGAGTAAAAAAACGAATTCATATTCTGTATATACTTATGAGTCATGTTTGTTTATATGGGAGATTTTCAGCAGTTGAACTTGGCTTGGGCTTTTTCCGAGTGATCTGTGTTCACAAGTAGATTTCCACTGAAAAGTCATTGTTTCTCTTCTGCATTCTAAAGGTGGTGGTTATCTATACTATCTTAGGTATAAAACAAGAGAGAGAAAAAAATGAAATTATAAAGTCAGAAGTAGGGTATTTTGTTCATATTTTGAGGGGATAACCTCATGGTTAAGCTTCTTAGGTGTTAGTGCTGAGATCAGCCTGGTGAAACTTGTGCCTTCCTGGGGTGTGGTGGGACTGAGCCAGTGCAGCAAGTCTCTGCTCCAGCTATGGCCCAGGGGCAAATCTAGGATCAGGCAGGTGGCCAGATAAACTATGGAAGCTCAAGCTCAGCACCTAACTTTCCTATTTTGTTGGATTTTTTTTTTTTTGATTGTGGTAAAACAACACAGTAGAATTTACTGTCTTAACCATTTAAAAATGTACAGTTTGGTAATATATTCACATTGTTGTGAAATACCTCCAGGACTCTTTCATCTTGCAGAACTGAAACCTTATACCCATAAAACAACAACTACTCCTTTCCATCTCTCTCCAGCCCTTGCTAATCACCATTCTCTACTTTCTATTTCTATGAATTTGACCCCTCTAAGTACCTCATATAAACAAACTCATATAGTATTTGTCTTTTTCTGCCTGGCTTGTTTCACTTAGCATTAATGTTTTCAAGGTTCATCCATGTTGTAGTGTGTGAAAGGGTTTCTTTCCCTGTTGGGGCTGAATAATATTTCCTGCATATGTGTGTATACCACATTTTGTTTATCCATTCATCTGTCAGTGGCCACTTGGATTGCTTCCATTTCTTGCCTATAATGCATAATGCTGCAGTGAAAAAAAAAAATACAGGCTTTATTTTTATCCTGCGTGGTTTAATTTTCAAGTCTGATTGACAACAAGGCAGATTGTGGTGTTGTCCAACTTTTTGTACCTAGACGACTAGTCCTTCAGAGGTTAAAAGTGGCTTACTTTGAGGGATTCACTTTTAGTTCAAGTTTTATGAATGAGGAGAAGGATGATCATGGAGGAAAGTTGTGTTTAATCATTCTTGTATTGATAGCTAACTAAAATTTTCCTCATGTGTACTCTTGAGAAAAGACTCCTAGACTCTGCTACCATGGTATGTCTTACATCACATGCTTGGAATGATGTTTGGCATATGATACGTGCACAGTAAATATTTGAATGAATAAGACTCCTCCACTTCAGACTTAGTGTGAAGCAACGATAGTGCCAGGTTTGAGTGAGAATGCAGTCCATTGAAGTCCCTTTGTAAGACTTTTATTTTCCTCTCTGCCTATAGCATACAAAGGCATCTGCTTCTCTGACTGTACTTCAGCTTGTGTAACGTGGCCAGATATTTTAGTGTTTAGTCTGTGCCTTTCCAGAACTCAACAACACTTGGAACCAGACTTCTTCAGATAGATCAGAGCCTAGTAGATTGACATCTCAAAATGTCTACCAGATTTTTTTAATACATGTGTTCAAACTATTCAAATGTAAATAAAACTTATGAGACTATTCATCGTACAAGATGTTGTGATCTAAGACTGAGGCAGAGATTATTCCCAAAATAAGTAGTTGAAGTTTGCTAGATAATATATATCATGTTTTAGAGACATTGGCCCCGGTCATGTTGGTTTGTGTTCTGCAAAAGCAATTTGTGGTTCATCTTGGCTTGGCCTTCGTACTCTCCTCACTCTTGAAAGCTCTGTAAACATGTCCGTAAACCCAGGTGGTGTTCAGCTGGAATTGAGGTTGGTTAAAAATCATACCAAAAGGATTGTAAACCAGGATGATTATGTAAAGTACTTGTATTCCTGCTTAGCAGAGCTCTGAAAACAATAATTAATAGACTTCTTGGCATTGAATTTTACACTTCTAGACCTCTTTGAAAGTGGGGAAGAAAAAGCTAACTTTTATCTTTTGGGGGCAAGTAGGAAGGCAGTAATGCTGAATCTTGAAAAGAAATATCAACTCCTTCTTTAACCTCTTTCCCTCCATCCCTCCATTAAATTATAGCTAGTTTTCAGTTAGCTGTAATTTAATGCTTAAGTCATTTCCCTTTAACTGCCAGTTATATCTTTTAATTCTTCAGTGCCTCCAGATCGGACGAGGACAGTTCTACCACTACAAACAAATCAGGTAACCATTTAAATAAGAAGTTGGAGGTGAAGGTTGGTGGACTGTTAAAAAACAGGTCCTATGCTATTTTTTTTTTTTTTTTAGGGTTGCACCCATGGCATATGGAGGTT
Source organism: Catagonus wagneri (assembly GCA_004024745.2). Classification (NCBI taxonomy): domain Eukaryota; kingdom Metazoa; phylum Chordata; class Mammalia; order Artiodactyla; family Tayassuidae; genus Catagonus; species Catagonus wagneri. The sequence continues at coordinate 32,820,252 of PVHT020000066.1, read as the reverse complement.
CCCAGGCTAGGGGTTGAATCGGAGCTGTAGCTGCTGGCCTGCACCACAGCCACAGCCATGCCAGATCCGAGCCGTGTCTGCGACCTACATCACAGCTCACGGCAATGCCGGATCATTAACCCACTGAACAAGGCCAGGGATTGAACCCGCAACCTCATGGTTCCTAGTTGGATTCATTAACTGCTGCGCTACGACAGGAACTCCCCAGTCCTGTGCTATTTGAGCCCTTCTTATAGAGCAGTACTTCTAAGACGTTATTGTCTATCTGAACAACATGATTTCTTGTTGAAATACAGATTTTGATTAACAGGTTTGGAGTGGAGCCTGAGAGTGTGCTTTTTTTTTTTTTTTTTTTGAGTTCCCAGGTGATGCCATCGTTCACTTTGAGTATCAAGACTTTAAAGTGTAGTGGTCCTTATCCCTCACTATGGATCATAGGTGACCCAGGGTAGTTTTCAAAAAACGTGATGCCAGGATTCCACCCTCTATAGTTCCTGATTCAGTTAGTCTAGGGTAGAGCCCAGGCATCTTATTTATTCAAAAGCTCCCCCAGGTGATTCTAATGTGCTGCCAAGGTTGAGAATCACTGCTTTCAAGAGGATGGCATCTTAACTTTGCTGGAGTGCTTGAGTAGGTAGACTTGCAAAAGATTTCTCATCATTATTTGAAACTCCGGATCTTCTTTAGTGCAGCCCGAGACCCATTAACTTTTCTTTGGCTTCGAACTCTCATTGAGTGAATTCAGACTTCTTGAAATTTGGCAGTTTCAAATGGCAGCATTTTTTAATGTAGTTCTTTGGTTGTGGTCAAGAGCCCGAGCGTGTTCTGAGAGAGAATCTGATTTCCCATCTTGCTGATGTCACTTCTAAGAATAGAAATGTGTCAGTTATTCTTGTATTTAGATGAGTGTCAGGAGAAGAAATTAAATGTTACATCAATTGCATGGTTGCCAATGAGAAGGGGAGCACTGAGTTGAAAGCTAATATGGTTTACTGATAGTGCAGGGGCTCCCCTCTCCCATAAGCTTGTCGTAAACCGTTAAGTGTGATTGAAAAGCTAGGCTGAGATTATAGAAAAGTGGGTTATTGTCAGTATTAAAGAACTACACATGCATATCTGAAAATCCCTCAAGATCTCAAGATTTGGGAATCAGGAGAAAGTTTCTCACAAAAGAATAGATTGGGGTGGGGCTTAGAGCAGAGCTTTTTGTAAGTTTCTGCCTCATTTTACACCTCATTAAGGTGGGAATGATATAATCTCTTTATCCTTGACCTTTTCTTCATTTTTTAAATTAAGGAATAGTCTTAAGAGAAATTTTAAAAGTAATAATTTATTTTTTCAAGTTGGGAAAGGAGGTCTTTTTATCAGCTTTGGAATTTAGTTAAGTAATCTTAGAACAGTCATATTGGAATTATATTAAATAACCAAGCCAAATGAGAACACGCTTACAAGAGACCTAAATCTTGCCATAATCTTGTGCCGTGTGTGTCATCCTGGGAGGCCTTCCAGAGGGATTATCATCCATCCCTAGGATCCTCTTTGCCTTTCTGTTTAGCATCATTATTTTGTGTGATATGCCACACAAGAAGGAAGACCAGTGATTGATTTCTGTAGTTAATTTTTTTAAATCCCTTTAGGGTCTGGCCCCAATCCCGCATTCCCTTTCCTGCTGCTCCCCTCTGTACTAAGGTCATACATCTGAAACTTAAGTAGGCCAGATTTTTTTGTCTCTGTACTTCTGTTCATGCTGTTTTCTCTGTCTGAGTAACATTTTCATACTTATCCACAGTAGGCTTGCAGTATCCCTAGACAATTCAGATGTCAGTCCCCCTGTGGAATATTTGCCAGCTCCTCTCGCTCACTCCAAACACCCCTCCACCCCACCACCCATTGCCAGCTGGTCATTTCTTTCTTTTTCCTGTGGGATTTTATACCTCCATTCTAGCATAGGATATGGGGATTATAATGTTCTTATGTGACAGTCTCTAACAGTTAAACTATGCAACTGTTCAAAGGTAAGAATATATTTGAGTCTTCCACACAGTAGTAGGTGTCATAATTTGATATGAATGAATAAATGAAAGGAGAAGAAAAAATAAGAAAAGATAGAATGTGTCCTGCTATCTCCTTTTGGTTTAATAAGTTGGATTTCTTTTTTGTTTGTTTGTTTGTTTGTGTTTTTTTTTTTTTTTTT